>VZTT01009727.1:5318-16803 GCA_013400855.1 Buphagus erythrorhynchus | reverse complement strand
ACAAAATTACGAACAGTTATGAACTAACTGTAACTTCCATTCCTAATTCCCCTCCACTTCTTCAGGCAGGGAGGCGATAGAAGTGACAGGAGGAAAGAAGTGAAATTGACCCTGGGAAGAAGGGGAGGGTAGGGGAAAAGATGTTTTTATTTCTGTCTTTGTTTCTCACCATCCTACACCTCTTCTACTTGGCATTAAATTAATTTTTTCCCGCTTGAGCAATCTTTTGCTTGTGATGGTAATTAATGAGTATTTTTCCTTGCTTTCTTTCTGAGACTTTTCACCTATTTTCTCCTCTATTTCTGAAGAGAAGAGGGAGTGAAAAAGCAGCTTAGGGGTTATCTGACAGCCAGCCAAGGGTAACCTACCACAATACTGTATGTCTGCATTATTGCTCAAAATGATTCTTATGACACAGCTTTCACATCAATTTCACTGCCATAATAGGGTGCGAAAATCATAAAAGGAAAAAAATTCATTTATTTAAAATTAATTGAGAATAAGTTTAGTTAATAACTCTGAAAGTAGATATTGTGCGTTTAAATAAAGATTCATCTGTATATGTTAATTTACCTAAGTACTACATTTACCACAGCATCATTTAATTCCTTTCAGTGTGTTACAAGGATATGTAGACTTAATTTTTTATAAGATTCACTAGTTTTTGAAGCATCGTGTAATTTTCAACCTAACAAATTTCTTAGGATAAATAAATATGAAACATAAAAGTTTTTTTCTTAAAAAAAAAATAGGAAAGACATTCTAACTCTTACTGATAACCCAAAGCACTGCCTTTTTGTTTGTTTTGCATTTATGTCAATAGTAAAGTATAATGCTATTTAATCTGTTAATGTATTAATATGAAAAAAAGAAATTGTAACTCTTAAACTTAGATTTCTGATGGTGATAGATTTAAACACCATCAAATCCACCTAGTTATTGCTTTATTGAAAGCTAGTGCTTTGTAGCAATTTTGTCTCTTTGACTTAAGGAAAGATATCAGCATTAATCTAGATATTTGAAGGTAGCTGGTTAAAATAAGTTAATTAAATATATGTGCTTTTTGAATAAGTAATCCTTTTAATCAGTCAATATTAAAAATATTTTAAAAATCTTGTTTAATCAATAATCTATCCTCTATGGAGCTGAAATGTGATAAAAACAATTTCATGTAATGAACAGCATTAGGTATTTCCAATAGCATCATATTAAAATGAAACCTAATTCTATGGTACAATGTTAATTTAAAACGAGAGATGAACAAGAATAAAAATACCATCACTAATCAGAAATTCTAGTATTTGGAGGAATGACTACATCTCTCTTGCAATACTTACAGAGAAGACAATAATGAAAATAAGCACCCTGTGTGCCAAGAAACCTCTTAGGATAAGAAACAGTTGAATGAGGTGGGAAAGTGTATCAGCCTTTAGCTTGTGAAGTCTGTTATTTTGAAAAATGGTCTCAATTTAGGCTGAATTAAAAAGGCTGAATCCAGAAAATAATGTTTTAATATTACTAATCTTGAACAAATTACATTATTTGTATAATTATTCATAGTTTTAATGTGTTTATCTCCTGTCTTTCTATATACCATAAGCTGTTGTTCTTTATCAGCTGTTTATGTGACAAACCTTGTAAGGACTGTTTTGCAGTGGAGGAAGTATGTGCTGCTCAGACTGCTAACTACAACATGAAAGGCATATAGGAATCATGGTGACATAAAAATGAGAAGAGCTTCTGCATTCTTAGAAATATCTATCCTTTAAAATTCATCATAACTTCCTACAATTATTGGGTTTTTATATCCAAATTTCTGTTCTGTCCTTTCCCTCTAAATGTCCCCAAGCCAACAAAAATCACTAACCTTTGTTTGATCCTAACTTTACCATGCTGCTTTAAGGTGGCATAGTGTCCTTTGACACACCCTGAAATAACCTTATGGCATGGAAATGAATCCTCATGCATATTTTGAAACACACATTCAACTTTGGCCCCTGTTCCTGATATAGAATGTGAACATCTAAGCTCAGCTGAATGCAAATCATACCTAGCCAATATATTATTTTCCTGGCTTGAGCTTTCATTCTGTAAGTACGCTGATGTGTCCTATAAAAGCCATGTAACATTTTGTACCAATTTCAGTTAGAAATCATTGTCACATTGTAATGAAATTACATCTGTGAAAATTCAAGCTGTTTTCATAGTTTGCATAGACAACTGTATTTTCTTCTCTGAGATCACCGATAAGTTTTACATCACAGAGTGCTTCCATGTGTATTTCAGTATGCTTTAAAAAATTTTTAAAAATTTACTAAGTGTATAGTGAATACACCTGTGCCATATTTTCAGTTTTATTCAGTAGTTCCTTGTAGTGCATTTTATTTGTCCACAATAAATACACCAGATTGACATCTGAATTTGGAATCAAATTTTGAGAGATTCAAATAAAGCATCTTCGAGTTACTTGTGATTCAGATCTGCTTAGAATCACCTAGTAATCAGCCACATTTCCTATGATGAGACCAGTGATCAGTAGTTTCTTCATAATCTTCTTCTTAATACCAGAACTTATAAACTTCTCTGGTAATGAAACAAAGGTAATATTTGTATCTGTTATATTGATAAACATTTGAAAATACAGCACATCTGCTCGAATTGCCACTAGCTTGTTGGAATCATAGAACAGAGTAAAAGAAATTGCCAATGCAATCTCTGATTTAGGACCTTGTCATGCTCATCTAATGTAGTTTGTGCAGTTACATTCTTGTGGAAATTTTCATACACCTGACATACTTCATAATTGTTCTGTGATTCCAGTGTTTATACATGCTGCCTATGGTAGTATCCATTAGTTCATGATTCAAATGTTTCTGCAAGCAGATTTTCTTTCTTTCATGTGGGTGCCTTCTCTTGATGCACAATTTTTTTAGTGAAAATTGGATCAATAGAATTGAAAGTGTTATTTCATCCTTAGGGTGTTGACTTAAGCTTTTTTAGCATCTCATGGTAATCTGCTCAAATTGCCTTTGGTATAAGCATGTCATTGGCAATTATGTGGAAAATCTCAATATCTCTAAATGCTTCAGTGATTTATTATTATTATTTATTTTTTTTTAATGCATTATGAGTTTCAATTCTTCATTTATTTCAAATAGCAGATGGGAAAATAGGAAAATATATATCTGCCCCAGGGCGTACTGAAGTGTACACTTTGGATGATTCCTCATCTAGTCTGACTTGCCAAAACTTATTTTTCAAATTTAGAACAGTAAGATAGGTTTTCAAGTTTGTCAGTCTTGTCTTAATATATAATCTTGCTAAAATATGTGGCTTCCAGTTAAATCTCAATCCCCACCATCCCTCTGCTCATCTGCAGGCCTACAAACCCATAGAAAGCAGAAACTATCACTTTCTTTCCTATCTGTAGAAATTCACACCTGAATTCATGTACCACTGTAAAAAGACATTAGAGGTATGTATGAGAGATATGGTCAGATAGCTGATGTACTGATAGCAACAGGCAATATTTCCCCTGGAACTCTTTTATCCTCCTCACTATGTCATAGCAGAGTGAAGTGATTTGGGAAGTCTCCATGTGCAATATGTCTGTTCCATTTGCTAAGTTAGGTTTAGATGCCAGGTAATCACTGTTGCAGGGTGAAGAACCACCACATGCTCCTGCCTCACAAAGCAGGTAGTTCTTTCTCAATGGCAATATTCAGTTCTTTCTCTGAATATCAAACTAGGTTTGAGCAAGACAATTTCAGCATCTCAAAAAAGTTTTTGCAGTTTAACTTTGTATCATTTTGCTCTGTTGCTGTTATATACTTCGTGATCTGCTTTTTCACCTAGTGGGAAGACTAGAACAGTAATTAATGAACAAAAGTCTCTTGCAAATATATTTTGAAAACTTGCCTAAAAAATCATCCAAAGTGGAAAGCAAGTTATGCTAACTCCCCTATCCACAACAGTTGCTACAACATTTGAAGTTTCTTAAGCTATTTTTAGCGGGGAGGACTATGTTCAGTCTGCATCTGTTAATCTGTTAAGAGTCTTTTGTAGATTTAAGAGTTATTACACTTGTCCACAAGATGAGGGCAGATAATTATTGTTTGATGACCCCTTTACAAATTGATTCTGAAAAAAAAAAGGCTCTCATATTCCTCTATTTACTGTGCTTCTAATGGAACATTTGCTCCTTAAGAAACAGTGGCCACTTTCAACATAATGTAATGCTATTTTTTGCTGCACTTTGTGTAATACTTGATCTCAAACTGCAGTCTCAAGAGGAGCTTTCTTTGCTAGGTAGACAGCAAGTATAGACAAATTTGACTTTAACGTGTTCTAATCTTGTGCAATCATTCAGTTCAAATCTTATTTGATGCGTTTGTCTAATTCTTCATACATTATTCTAAAAATAGATATAATGAAGATAAATATACATATAAACATAAGTTTTTGCTTTTATTCTTGAAATTAGTTCATAACTAATTAATAAAATAGAAATTAATATTATAATTATGTTCTTATATCTATAAAATTTATGCAAAGGATATTTTATTTCATATTTTTTCTGTCAAGCATTTGTCTTGATAAAGCTGTCATTTTCAGTGATTGAGTAACCTACTGGGATAGCTTCCCAAATGAAAAGGATTTAAAGAGAGTTTTTAAGGAGAAAAGGAGGTGAACTTTTGCCATAATGTATGCTGATTAAAAGCTTTTACTATAAAAGCAAATAGAGGCTTAATATAGAGTTTTGAAAGGTAAACATAAATATTTTTTTTTACCTCTCAGAATTGTTTCTCTTCCACTATATATCTTAGCATATAGAATTATGTAAACAAACAAGATAAAGACAGTTTAAAAGACAGGCTTAAGAAGTGTCATATGCTCAGTTACATCACTTTGTGAAAGCTGATGTATGAAAAACATTAGTTATATGTGCATATTTATTTAGTTTTTGTTATAACAGTGTATATGTATTAAAATCCTTATCCCAAAGATAAGAGGGTGAAATCTCACCATCAATATTGACCTAATAGAAAAGAACCCTTTTTGTCAGGAGGTATCAATGGCATGTAGGATGACCTAACACTACATGGAAATATCAAAGCATTCAATTATCCTTTCCCAACTGAAAAGGATAGCAAGAAAGAAATGTGTGGAAGTTATTGATCATTGTAAAGGAAAGAAAGAAAACAGTGAAAAACATGGAAAGAGCTCATATTCATGGCCAAGATACAGGAAAGTATCAATATCATTTTACAAAACATTGGTAAAGCCTTTGCAGAATACTCTGTACAGTTCTGGAAAACCATGCTCAAGGAGAATTCTAATCAAGCAAGTGCAAAATCAGTCTTTTAAGATTATCAGACAACATATTTCAATTCATTAAAATAAATATAATAAATGCTGCTGACTCAGTTAATTTTGCAAAATAAAAAGTTGAAATTAATATGGTTTATTCTTTTTTAATATATGTAGAGAAACAAGCAAAGTAAGCAAATATTTAAATTGAAGGACTAAAGTTGGGACAGGAAAAATATTTATACAAATTTGGTAGACTTTTTTGCCTGAAATAAGACAGAATTTCTGCTATTAGATGAGTGAAATCTTCTAACATCAGTTAGCTAAACATAGCAGCCCATGAGATCTCTTCTTTTATTCTCCATGGGTTTTCAACTCACTCTTGTTTTTTTCTTGCTTTCTTTTTTTTTTTTTTCCCTTCTGCTTCTTTCCAAAGATAAAAAATAACTAAGGATTTGGGGGATTATGAGAAAAGTTTTTTGATAACAAATGTGAAACTGGATTATTGCCATTTAAAAACAGATGGAAAACATTTCTAAATATACCCAGGAGGCTAGAAATCCTGAAAAAGCAAACCCGCAAATATCTCAATAATACAAAATTCCAAATAGTATTTTAACTGTTTCTTTGTAGTATGCTCATTATTTATGTAATGAAAAAATGAAGTTACAAAGTTTCTTCCTATTTATCAATACCCTTGTTAACCTTTTGATTTTATTTATCGTTTTATAGGCTTTAACACTTTTGAACATACTTTGCACAATGCTTCACGTGTATCTAGATCAAAAAACCACTTTCTGGAGGAAGCTGTGATTTTCATTCACCGTAGTGTATTGGGGTGGTGTGGCAAGGCTCTGCTGCAGGAGGGGCCTCCAGGGGTGACTTCTGTGCCTGAAGCTTCCCCCGTGTCTGGCAGAGCCAATGCCAGCTGGCTCCAGGATGGACCCACACTGGTCAAGGCTGAGCCCACCAGTGATGGGAGTGACCCCTCTGTAACATCACATTGGAGAAGGAAAAATGTTGTTGTGCAGGCAACTCTTTCAGAAGTGACTGAGTGTTGCAAAGTTGTTTCTGCAGAAGCTGCAGCATAATGTAGTATTAAAAGAATTTCCCAGCATGTGGGTTTTGATTGTCCAGTAACAGATATCTGCAGTTTACACCATGTGATGTGTGGAATGTTGTCGGCTGTATATACAGAGCATCATTTAAGTTAACTCGAAGATGCAGGCACTGATACTATTTAACAAAGGAAAATATTGCACATATCATAACATACATTTTGATCTCTTACATACAATGATTTCAGGCAGCGCTAGTTGACATCATTAAACTCCATTCATGTACTTGTCATTGCAGTTTCCATAGAAACTGGTATTGCAAAAGAAAATGGAGAAATAGGATTGAGAAACATAGAAAAATATAATTAGAAAAAATATAATTAAAATGAGCAAGTTGCAGTTTACCAACATTACACCCTCAACACAGTGAGCAATCTGTGTGTAGAAATCCTGTCAAAATTAATGGCACTTGTGACAGACACAGCTGCATCAACTGCTTTGTTGCAAGTGATACTAGATTATTTATGGTACGGTAGTGAATTCAAATGTTGTTTTAGTACAGTGTCATAGCAGAGTATTTTGTTTGTTTGTTTTCTTTTGGAAGAAAGGAGGGAGATTATGTCCTCAGGAACTGAAAATACCTTTGAGTTTTCTACAGTCAGTTCCTCTCAAGTTTATACTCTGCTTCTGAATGAATCAGTTTTACATGGAAAATATCATACTGATTTTTCTTCTTAGTTAATCTTCTAGCCCTATAATACACTTAATTTAAAGCATTTTCTTGTTGTTTCACTTCATTTATTTGGCATAATAGAAATAAAACTTCTATTTAATATATGTTACAATGAAGAAATAGATCCCAGCTTTACAATAAAACCAGACATGCTTATTATGTAATGGTAGCTCTTTGTATCACTAGAACTTGCACTCAAAGTGTCAATGGTTTATTCATTAGAATCTGATATTATCAGCCCTATATTACTTGCAACCTGAAAATACTTCCAGAGCCTCAACCAGTTATGACCTGAAATATGTATAAGAGAGAGGTATTGGTAGGGAAAATTCTATTTCCTCATGGCTTATCTGCATATGTTTTAATTCTGTACCTCTTACATCCACAGTACACCAGATACTTTCATTTGTTTTCAAGATGTAATAATAATGAAAAAAAAAAAAAAAGTATTGATTTTTAAATTGTGAAGAGAAAAGAGAAACACAAAACACTTTAAAAAAATTGAATTGTATGGTTACCATTTCTTACCAAAATAAGTTCTGATATACAAGAATCTCTCTGCAAATATTAATTCTTATATCTTCCTAGGGAATGAGACACAGGTTTTGATTTTCTAATAAAAAAATAAGCCTCTGTATTTAAGCCCCAGGTGATTTATTGAAAGATGCGTCTTAACTACAAAAACCCTGGAATGCAAATCATGGTCAGTAGATTATAGTGTTCCTCATCTTATCCATAAGTTAAAATTTCAATGGAATTACCTTGTGAGAAATGATCTGAGGTATTTTTTTTCTCCTAGACCTTTTAGAAGAAGGCAGGTGATGATTTATATTGTAGTAAGAATATGGTGTCATAAGTAATAGGAAAGGAACAAAGGAAATATATAAGACTACACATGTAGAATAACTCTGCAAGTATGATGGTCAGACAGATGTTATAACTGAGAATCTCTTGAGTGCAATGCTATTTTCAGTGAGGTCTAATTTGTCTAGAAGCTGTAGAAAGAATATTTAGGAGCTGTTTAGCCTTTGTTTCTCTTTATTTTTTCTTTTCGGTACTCCAATGCTTGAAAACTGTATTCTTGATTGAAGATCAATTGACATTGATTTATCATCAAATGACAATCTTTACTTTTCTGTTGATTAACTAAGTTAAGGGATGGTCTATTTCCTGCCTTTTTTTTTTTAACAGTGTGTAAAGTTTTTCACTGGAACTTTCTTTACTAGTGACAGCCTACAAAAAATCCTATCAACTGGCCACTTTTTTTTTTTTTTTTTACAATGGTAGCACATAAATTTAGCATTTGATATCTCAGCCAACTGAAGGTGGTGAAATATGAATGGAAAGAAAGTAAATATTTAACTGGGAAATCTCATCAAGATATGTATTTTATATGTATGTATATTTTTATTATCCTGTAAACTTTTAAAATGTTATCACTATAATCTGGATAATTAGGTTCTAGTCCTCATTAAATTTTCAATATATAGAAAAGATTCTGTTCATGAAAAGATCTCCTTCTAGGTAGAAAAGAACTGCTGACCTGCCAACACAGTAGTATTCAGTGTAGAATCATCATACAATGATCTAAAAGTCCAAAATTTGTGTCTGAGGAATAATGAGTAATGCTTTATGCAATCATTTCAGGTCAGCTTGATTGAAAAAACACCCACTATGGAAATTGTGTGTTTTAAATTATTTATGATTGCAATCAAGAATGTTAAAAATGTAACCCAAATTCTTATAATCTACCTTTTTCGATTACATGATTCAGTGAATTCAAAAGTTTATTTTAAAAGTTCCACCATTCTCACACAAGTCAGGTGAAAGTTTTTTATTCTATGAAGATACTATCATTTTAATCTCTCCATCAAAGTTCACATTCAAAAGAAAGATGAATCAAGTGACACTAGAAAACGAGCCACCACTTCTTTTCTTTTCTGAGTTAGTACCTTGTATATGATTCCAAGATGAGATCCAATGAAGGAGCTACTAAAGCTGTAAGGAATCTTCACACAGGTTAATAAATTCATGCATACTCAGTCTTTCTGTCCCAAGCAGTAGTTAACATAGGAGCCACTGATCCTTAATGAGCTATTTTGTAGGCTTCTAAAAAGTATTATATTAGTGAGAGGTCTGAACCTCAGACCTGGAGACACATGCATAGATTCATTTTTTTTCCTATTTTCACATCAAGAAATGCTGTAATCATATTTTTTTTCTTCTAATTAAATAATATATGTGAGAAAATTAATTTCTATGTTTTAAGTGTGAGAAGAAAGTTCCAGTGAAGAAAAAGGCCAGATGTCCTGTAGGAATCTATTGCAGATAAGTATTTAAATATTATCTGTCATAAGTAATTGATTTAATAAGCTAATACATATGTATAGTCCATGTAAGATAGTGAGAATATTGGTTCCAATTTCAAATTCAAAAAATATCTTAGTTGTTGTCCAATGTATTAATAAATGTCAATTATTAGTAAATTATTGGCTACTTGCTTTCAGAATGAACCTTTTAAAAATAACATTAATTTTGATGGAGATTTAGGAGGGATTTTCTTATCAGTGATTGTAACGATATTGCTATTTTAGTACTATTAATAAAATTCATAAGGGCAACTGTAGCACTGCTTAGGAAAGGGACATTGAGTTATATTAAAATATATATATGCAGTGAAAGCCTGTCAGTTACAGAAAAAATAGTTGTCCTCCATCACGCTTATCCTCATTTTTAACTCTTGTCCTGAAAAATGTACTCAAGCAGGATGAATTTATACTAAGAAATTATAAATGTGAAAAGGACACAAATCAAAGTAACAGCAGCTACTAAGAGGCATATGCATGCATCTCAAATGGCCAATATAGTCCTAGGTGTTTCAATAATTTACAAAAAAATGTAATTTCACTACTAAATTGACCTGCATAAAGATGCAGCAAAATAACTCTGTCTGCACAGTCTATTATCAACTGGCCACTTAGGATAAGAACAATATGAAGGATAAAACCTTTATTATTATGTATGCTGAGCCAGAGTTCTGCTTGTGCAGAAGATTTAATCTCTTGCCAGTTTTGCCAGTTTTGTTTGTCCTGTAATTACTAGAATACTTGTTAAAAATATGACTTATTATTAGAACTACTAGAATTCTTTTTTTTCAAATAAATAAATTTTATGCTAAATACATATAGTCAGAGAGTAACTTCTTCAGAAAATCTATGAAAGGTTACTAATTTTTAAGGAAGATCATATCACAGAGGTGTCTTTTTTAGAAAAGTCTTCTGAGCATAATCTTGCTCAAAATAAACCAGTATTATTTATATAGAAACTGCATTAAATAACTGAATTCAGTGAGAGTCACTTGCAGAGCATACTGATGTTTGTGAGGATCAATATATTAAATACTAACCAAGTTGTTGTGCAAGAACCCAAACAAAGACCAAAACAACAGATTGATAGCTCTGAGTATGTTAAATGAACGTACTATAACAAGGGAACAAGAAAAAATGTTTTTCATTTTCCATGTCTTATTTGGTAATTTTATACTTATAAACACACACACACACGCACACATATAAACTATGATTTACGTATAGACAAATTGATATTTTGTTTGTAATCACATCCAAGTTCAGCTGTTTAGGAACTTAAAGGCTATCAAGAAGTAAAAGTACCTTAATATATATCAGTACATAAATAGGTAAATTCAATACACGCATTCACCCACATCTGCATGGTTATGTGTCTACACATAAGCTTCATTAGGAATTGTATAAACACACATTTCTATGATACTCTATTACTATAAAGTTTAAACATGACACAAATGTTGTTGTTGAACCATTGAATCTTGCTGAACCTTTGTTTTTCTCAATAAAGCACCTGAAATTTGTTTTTCTATATTCACAAAGAAAAAAACTATTTGTAAAGAAATAAAGAGGAAAACCAAAATGATTCCTAGTACTCAGATGTGGAAGGAATCAGTTTTTAGACAACAGCTTGACAACCAGCTTTTCCAAAACACAAATTTATGCATTTGTGAATGTTTGGATTCCAACACTGAAATGGTACGGGAAAACTGTACATTCATGTGCAAATATTCCTAGGGACGTCATCAAATCTCAAGGAGAAAAGGCTTAGGCACTTGGTCATTTATTTAGTCAGCTTAATGGAAAATAAAAGTTTTAAAAAAAACCTCAAACAAACAAAAAAGTTAAAATCTCTTCTAGAAACAGAATAGCAGTTAAGAAGAGTTTAAGAGGAACATAGAACCTCAACTCTTACCTCGTATATCAAAAAAGTAAAGCTGAATATATTAATAAAGCTAAATGTTCCTCAGGTGTAATTTTTTTTGGTTTTTCTACCCAATATTTATCGATTTTCCCTT
>VZTT01009724.1:3129-25507 GCA_013400855.1 Buphagus erythrorhynchus | reverse complement strand
TTTGTTTCAAGATGATGGCAAGTGCTAATGTGGGCCCAGAAAGAAAAGAAGGTGTAGCAATAAAATTTGGTGTCAGTGAAATATCATGCAGCCATGTTGTCATATGTTAACTTCTGCTCGTGCTATCCTCATAAATGCAACTAATTCACCTCTGACTTAATTTTGAATGGCTGTTTTTAGAAGCTGGGAGAGTTACCAGTTCTGGATCCTGCTTTCACACTGCAGCAAGAATAAATTTTGTACATTTAGCATGCTAGTTAAAATTTTCCAGCCATTTGTACTCTTCTCCAGTTGATATACTTGGTATGTAATTCCCAGTATTACCTATACTCTGGTCAAATTTGGCCCAAAGACTTCCATGCTAGTCAAGTCACTTGAGATATGGTAGATTTGAAATATGTAAAATACTACAGAGGGCATTGGACTAGATTTGACTCTCCAGCCAAATCTATGTGTGTATTTGGATCTATAGTCAAAACCAATGACCACAGTCTTAGATAAATAGTTTTCAATCTGCACTGTCTTAATTTTATTTAAAGTTTTTCATTTCATTCAGATGATTTTCACAATTTTTTAACACATTAGCATAGCTTAGGTTCCTTGCTGGCAATGCTGGTTTCATAGATTTGTAGTGACGTAATTTCATTCCAACTTTGTAACATCATGCCCCATAGACTGAGACTGACATAATTTTGAAAACTTTGAGAGAATGCTTTGTACTGTTTAAAGGAAATTAAGGCTAAGGATAAACATTATTGAAATTATGCCACCCTTTTTCTCCCCTCATTACCCCAGTGTAAATTAGAAGGCATTTTAATGAAACCCATGGAGTTAAATAAATCCATTTCATGCCTGCTCATTTAAAAGAATAACCTCTAGTCTAAATTCAAGCAAGATCTAATAAAACAATCTGCCTCTAGATACTTTCCAAATGTACTTTTCTTACTTATGCATGTAGCTTTGTTGATTTAAAAACCAGGGAGTGGAGGTAGGAGACACTTTCCAGATTTCTCTCTTACTGTGTGACTGTTTTCACCATTTTGGTGTTGCCCTTAACTGTTTGTATATGACTGGAAAACATATCTTGATACTTTTTTGTTCTTTGTCTATTAGATTTTATCTAAAAGCACATGGACTAAGGTTTCCAGCATAACTAGGAGTCATAAAACAGAAGGAATCAGGCACTCTGTAGCTAGCCAACCAGAATCATGGGTTATCTGTGTTTGCATAGGTTTTCTGAAGTACCTTACATAGTTCTGACAGTTCTCATTAATGTAATTGGTGTTGATTGAAGGAATATTATCTGAATATTGCCAGCTCACTGATATTTTTATTAAAAGCCCTTTATCTCTGTTAGAGGTGCTAGTAACCAAAATATTCTTCTCTGAAATAATTTTCCCACGAAAGCTATAGCTGCCAATGGAAGCAGTGATACTGCAGGGCAGAGTTGGCTGGCAGTGTACTCACTTCTTGGGACCTTGGCTTTCTTAGATATTTCCTTCCATTTACATGACACTATAAAGATTGCTTCCATTTAGAATGTATCCTATATGTAAAGGCAAACTGAGCTGGAAATTGGCCACAGCGAGAACATAGTGTTGTTAAAAGACATAAGGGTCAAATTGTTTTTTGTGAATTGACATTAGAGTGAGACCAAGGGACAATGATAGCAGAGACTTGCTGGCAGGACTCTGATGAGGAGATAGTGTGAAAAAGAGTGAAATAAAATATAAGAATGATGAATTTTTCAAAGATAACTGCTCTACAGGTAAAAAAAAGCCATATGGAATCATAGATTGGCTTTGGTTGGAAGGGACCTTAAAGATAATCTAGTTCCAACCCTCCTGCCATGGGCAAGAAAAACCTGGAATTAATAAAAAAATAGCTGTTGGAATTAGTGTATAATGTACTGATATACAGTAAAATTACTGTAATGTTAAGTATCAGTTGTTAATTCTGTCTGTTCATGAGATACACAACAAATAATGGAGCAGATACAGACATACACATTATTACCTTTAATCTTAAATGTTGGTCAGCTCATATTTTTAATCTTACCATGTCCACCTACAGGCTTATGAATGTACAGGGTTCTGAATCTAGGAGGGCACCTTTCAAAAGAAGAAAAGGATATCTAGTTGAATGAAGCAGAATTGTATAAATGTGAGTGGGGGAAAAAAAGTGTTTTTCTTTCCTGAAGTCTTCTGTCCATTATTTGTTCCATTATTTGTCCATGTACTCTTCCTTCTTTTAAAGTATACATTATATAGTCCAAGAAAAAGAAGGAGTGGCATTGGTCCAGCATCCAGAGTTCCTTACTGCTTGTGATAAGTAGTGAGGGTGGTAGGTGCAACTCATCAAGAGAAGGAGATGGAGTCTGGAGTGGTGGAAACCCAGGAACTCAGAAGAGTCTTAGTGGGAGGAGGTGGGATTACAGCTGCTGCTGCTCTGCACCATGAGGAGAAGCAGCTGAAGGCCAAGCTGCCACAACATGGTCCAGAACTTTTTGGAAGAGAGTCAGACTAGAAAAACTCAGTATATTGAGAATTAATTTACATTTCTGTAGAACTAGACCGTGTAACTTAGGTTTTTGGGCAAATTAACCAAATTACTTGTAGGAATGTGAGTTAGCAGCTTCTTCTACTCCACAGCGAATGTTCATATGCAGTATTTCACCTTAATGTAAATGTTAAGCAATAGTTCCTAGTGGACTGATACCTAAATTGTACTGCATCTCTTTGGAGAGTATTCTGGCCTCAGAATACAAGACAGCCAGGAGATTGGAACAAGAACAGCTCCCTGTTTTCTGCTTGCCATTCTGGAGTACTGGATTGCCATGGGGCACTTGGAAAGATAAGGTCTGCACTCCTCTCTGTTTCCCTGCTTATTCCTTTGTGCTTCTGTTATTTAGATTTTAATTTTCTCTCACCTGTAATGCAGGGAGCAGACTTCCATGAAGCTTGTGGGTTAAGTTATGGAAAGTACAGGAAATAAACATCCTGCAGAGGAAAGATGGAAGAAAAGTAGATAGATTAAATTACTGAAGTATAACCCATCCTTAAAAACAATAAATGTATCTCAATTTTATTTATTAATTGCTGATGCTATTAGAAAATATTCTTGTAAGCAGTATCCTCAATATAGCCACATTTTAATGAGTCTTTTTGTAGAAGATAGTATAAATAATAGTTTCCTTCTAAAGGACCGTATTGTTAATATATTTACAATGACTAGACAATAGAATGTAATTTTGAATTAGTCAGAAATAAAGGCTGGATGAATTTATTTACATCTCTATTCTAGGATTGCTAAGCAACCAAGGACAAATGGCTTTATGTCTGGCTAGTATATTGTATTGCTTTAAAAAGCTTTTTAAAAGAACATTTGTTCTTGAACACAGGGATAAACTGATTGTAAGCATATTACAGCTTCTCTTGGATAATTTCTGGATTTTAGCCCATGATCTCCACAGGCCAGTGTAGTCATATGGCAGAGACTTCCCCAGTTTTGCATGTCTCACTGTAATTAAACTTCGTAACTACCATCATTGCCATGCATCATTTTGGTGGTGTTCTTTCATATTTGTTTCTTTACTTTTATATGTTTATTTTAATAAGCTGCAGTCACAGTAAGGTGACTAGTACACATTGAAATTGTGCACTATAGGTTCTTCATCTTCAGGAACATATAGACAGCTCAATAATTTTGAGCACAGACCAATTTCATCTGCAAGCATTCAGTGAGGAGTTTTGTTATGCATATGTTAAATCTTAAAATCTCCTAATTTCAACCATAGCTACCCTCTGACTGGTTTTATCTCAGTTTTTGGAAACTGTACTTTTTAATGTTGATGTTTTATCCACATATATTCACAGTTCCTACCTTTGACTAGCCAGCAAGCCTGTACACAGATGGAATGGAAGAAGTCTTTCTGTGCCAAGTCTAGAGACTTGAAGTATAGAATTACAGTATATTTACTTGCTGAAGGACATGTGAAAAATATGTCTTTAGAGCTTATAATTAAACCTACATCTCTCAAAAGTTTAAGGAAGTGAAATAGTATTCTAGTCATTACATATTATTTTCTCTTATGGGTTGGATCAGACACCTCAACACTTGCCATTCCTGAAAGTAATGCCATGAAGGAGTAAAAAGCCTGAATAATAAAGGCATTATTGAACTTTTCATCCAAAAATATGTAGGCAGTTTCTGCATCTGAAAGTGTAAAGACTATTCTGAGAATGTCTGGAAAAATGCAAATACTTTCTGGTATTCTTTTGTTGGGACCCTCACTTCAAAACTATTGAATTTCCTTTTGCTTACTTGATAGTGTCAAACCAAATGAGACAGCTGCTAATGCTGAATAAATTCATAGAATGCAGAAAACCATCTAAAGTCAAAGTATTCATGACACTGACTAGTAGTGCAGAAGACCTCTACAGTGTCATTTATTTTTTAGTTTTTCTGGAAGATAAATCTGCGAACACAAAATACGTGGCATTCAGTTCATTTTTAAGGTATCTGGAAATTTTTAATTTTTATTTGTATTTATTGCACAAGGAAATTAAGAAGTCCTACCTATCCTTTTTGAGATCTTCATTTGTCTAGAATATACTTATTCCTGTTTCTCGTGCTTTTAATTGATTGTGGTGTTTGCCTGCCTCCTTGTGATTTTCCTTAAAACTGCAATCCTGACCTGATGTGTTTGATATTTTTGGCTTTGTAGGGGTTTTTTGATTTTTTTTTTGGTTAGTTGGTTCAGTTTGGGGTTGGATTTTTTATTGTTGTTTGTTTGGGTTTTTTAATAGACCATACTAAGCTACTGAATTAAATTGCAATGACTCTAGACATGACATTTATGTATTTATTTATTTATTTTGGACTTCACATGTTAAACTGAAATGCTAATGGTCAATTTGAGGATATCACCATACCTATCTCAACTAACTTTGAATGTTGGGTGAATCAAAATACCTTAAACATAATTTTAAAGTTTATGGGTCATGATTTTTGCCATTGAAGGACTGGCAGTCTTTATTTCAACAGGAGGCAAAAGATGTTCATCTGGGGAAATTGGCCAACAGTCACTTTTGTGACAAATATTACAAAGATCACAACTACAGGGAAGGCATTTTTGGGTTTGCTGTAGTAGTATCCCAGAGGATGGGGATGCACAATAAAGAAACAAGTAAGCATTTTAACTCCAGTTTCTGCATTGAAATTGCATACACTTGAAAGTAGCTATTTGAAGCAATTTGGAAGGTAAAAAAAAAAAAAAAATCCAGACAAGGAAACACAGAGGTTGCTGCAGCTGGATGTGTGTGATAACTGAAATCAGTCTGTGCTGGACTTAAACATCTGTCACTTATCACATGCACTTCTCTTCCAGAGGCAGGCAGTGAGAAGAATTCTGTAGATGAAGATGTGCAGATTTTTGTTTAGTTGCAGGAAGTATTTTCTTTTATTTGGCTGTTTTGAGGCCGGAAGTTAGAAGAGACAGAATGAGTCTTGATAAAACAGCTAGAAAACAGATGGCACTTCAGGATTCATAAGAACATTTTCATGTCCTTCTGCAATCCTATAACACGAGCATGTTCTCATGCAACCCACGCACATTTGCACGATGAAACCCCAGATCAGCTGAATTCAGTGGCAAAATCGAAATAGATGATCACTCTGCATGAATACACTCTGTAAGTGACTCAATATCCTTAAAGGAATGTAAATTAGGAGAATCTTGATAGTCTGGGTAAAATTAATTCCTTTTTGTATTTAGTGGGGTTTCTGTTTTAAATTTGTGTACAGTTTATAAATAGAATTCATATTTTTATTTCTTATTAAATTCTGCTTCTAACTTATCCTGAATAGTACCTCACTGCTCTAATACATTATTTTAGAGGCATTTCTTGAGGGGTAAAAACTTAGTTGACATTAGAAAGTGAGAGAGGATTGTCTCTAGCTATTTGGGGTTTTTAAGATAAACTTTTCAGGGCCCCAAATGGTACTAGAAAAATTAATCATTACAATTAAGAAAATTAGTTTTGTTTAGGTTTTTTTTCAAAGATAAGAGTAAAGTCTTTTCCCTCTTTTTAAGAAATCTCTCATGAATTTATTTTAGCAACCTCATGCTAATGTTTTTGATTTTTTTTCTTAAATATAGTCTTCTGCTACCCCCATTATTTGATGTTAGTACATATGGTTTTCCATAACTCCGTGCAGACATACCATTTGTGAGTTGACACTTTCACTTACTCTCACGAACTCTGATTTATTTTTATGTATTTCATCTGTTTGCCATATCATCACTTCTGTGGAGTGTTGCATAAAATATTTCTTATGAATCAGTGTAGCTAGGAGTAACTAGATTTCAGCTCAATATCACACATTTCAGTTGATAGGGACTAGGTCCTCCTTGTGGCTGGCCCAGACATATGTGTCTAGAGGGTAAGAAACAAGAAAGTGTCACCTTAATTGCCCTCAGACCTCAACCAGGTACACCAGACATCACCCAAAGTGCCAGGAAATGCACAGACTCTTTACCTACAAATACCATTATGAACATGAATCCATGTCTAAATAATTTTCCTTGACACCATTAATCTTTGTCCGAGACATAAATGTCTTCACTTGTCAGAAATTCCCTTGGTCTTAGTGAAGAGGAATTGTGTTTACTTCTGCATCTGTGTTATTTCTTGCACACAAAGTGCTCACCAATGCAGGATGCTGTTTTCAAACATTAAAGCAAGATCTAGTGTTAGACATGAAACATATGCTATTTCCAAATTCTATGAAATGGTATCAGACAGAATCTAAATACAAGGTTTGAGGGAAAATTAAATCTAGAATAAGAATTTCAAATATCCAAACTGTCATGTTTGTCATGTAACTGTCATGTTACTTTTATCAGTACAAAAATGTATTTTGATTTCAGTTAGGCAGAAATACTTGGAATAATTATTTCAATGAGTCTGCTATTGTCTGAAAACAGCAATAAGCAGTTTCATTAAGTGTAGTATTTTTGCAATAGTCAATCCCAATGCCTTCCCTTTGTAGGAATGTTTAACACAACTGTTAACTCCAGAGGTCAATAGCTATCTGTGCCACACAGGATTTACCTGGCTGTGGTTTAATCCTCTAAACCAATTCCTGGCTGCTTCAGGTATACAAATAGCTAAACTCCTGTGCACTGGTGTTTTATGCCATTATACCATGCATATTGACTTCATCTCTTGCCACACACAAATAGACGAAAGATGTTGCATTTTTCAATCTGAAAAGGGAAACATTTTCATTTCCTCCCTTGATTATTTCTTTTACAGAAGGCAAGATGTTATTTCATGGCCCCTAAGTATCTTTAATGATACACAGAATGACTGCAGAAATGCTCACCCTCAAACTGGGGCTTCTACACTAATCAAATTATTGTTCTTCAATGTCTCAGGCTTCATGAGATCTTTCCATTCACTTCACTGTGCAAGTGGATCTTTCTTTGTTCCTACCCCATTCCTATAAAATTCTCAGTTTCCCCAGCACTGCTTTCCCTATGTGTCTGTAAATACCTCAGGTCCTGAGATCAGGTATCACGTGCAATTTTCTTTATCATTAAAACTATGGAACAATCTCTACTAACAGCAGACTGTATATCAGCTAAAAATCCAGCTATGTGCTGGATTCCATAATTTATGGGACAGTGTTGACAGTCCCACTTTCAGTTTGTCCTTTCAGTCTTTTAAGTTGTAATTACTGTGAGTTGCCCTGAGATTTCCCTCTCTATCCTTCGTTATTCCATGTGCTACATCACATGGAATAATGAAGGATTTCAGTAGCAGCATCAGTGGGCTGTTAGATTCTTGCTTACTCTTAGATGCCTGCTGAAAAGAAACTTTCTTTCCCTAGTCTCTTGGTTTGACACAATTTAATGGAGAACATTCTGGAATGAGTTGTCTCCCTTTAAGAGTTCATATGATCCCTTTCCACTAATAAGGAACGAATACAAATAGATGGGAGTGGAGAAAAAAAAAACCACAAAAATTTTTTAACAAACAGAATGCCAACAGGAAGGAGGAAAAAAAGTAAATAACTGCTAGACACTGAACTGCTAGACCCCACGTGAACAGAGGGAGGCCCGAAATGCCGTTCCCAAAACGGGAACACCGGCGGCGGCCGCGTGGCTGAGGGACACGGAGACGATGTCCCACCCTTCCCTTCTAAAACAGCACTGCCCAGGGGCACAGAGGGGATGGTGAGAGCCCACCCTTCCCTTCTGAAACAGCACTGCCCAGGGGCACAGAGGGGATGGTGACAGCCCACTCTTCGCGTCTGAAACAGCANCAAAAATTTTTTAACAAACAGAATGCCAACAGGAAGGAGGAAAAAAAGTAAATAACTGCTAGACACTGAACTGCTAGACCCCACGTGAACAGAGAGAGGCCCGAAATGCCGTTCCCAAAACGGAAACACCGGCGGCGGCCGCGTGGCTGAGGGATATGGAGGGAGATGATGTCCCACCCTTCCCTTCTAAAACAGCACTGCCCAGGGGCACAGAGGGGATGGTGACAGCCCACCCTTCCCTTCTGAAACAGCACTGCCCAGGGGCACAGAGGGGATGGTGACAGCCCACCCTTCCCTTCTGAAACAGCACTGCCCAGGGACACAGAGGGGATGGTGACAGCCCCTGCGGGAAGGGAAGAGCTGCAGACGGTTCCAGAGGCAGATGGAAACCCGCCGGCCGCTCTGGGGCCTGCGGCCGGCCCACCCCAGCGCCTCGCTTGCTTCTTCTTTTTTCACTGCCAGCAGAGTTTCTAATTGTGAAAAGCACTTTTTACCAATGGCTTACAGTTCCAAAGCCAAAGCTGCCACAGAAGAGTAAGAGCTCTGCTGCCATCTTCTCTCCTGGAGTGGATGGCACAAAAAGACCAAGTTTCCCTGAGCAAAGACCAATCAGCCCACGAGCAAACACCAACAGCAAAAAGCAGCAAACCACCTGGGTGGGGAGATTTTGAAAATGCCTGTGGATACGGGAGCCTGGGAAAACAGAGTTTTCCTAGGTGCTTGAAGGAAAGCAGAAAGGAAAGAATTAATAACAGAAGTTGCACCTGCTGTTGTTGACAGGATGCTTGCGTGTGAGACGTGATGTTTTGGTAAAATCATGTTTGTAGGAGGTGTTGCCTGCCTCCTCTGTAGAAGAAGCAGATTTATTGTAGAAGTACACACACTTTAGAGACTACTTTGCTGAACCAAGAATAGGATCAGCTCATTGGTCCAAGGAAGGCAACACCTCCTAGTAGTCTCTAACCTACCTCCTCCTAGTCTATAAATCAATTAAGTTTATAATCAATTAAGTAAAGATGAGTTGGGTGGAAGCAATTCACTTCCTATTGTAAATGGCAAGAGCTTTCTGCTGTGTTTCAGTGAAATAAAATGTGATGTTGTTATACATCTTTTCATAGAAATATCTATGAAATGAAAAGGAGAATGAGAAGGCTGCTTTGAAAGGAGGGGATTTAATTAACAAAGGATATAGTGGTTAGGGTTTTTAAACCTTTATCCTAGGGGCCTTTTCATAAAAGAAAAAAATACTATTTTAGCAAAAGTATCTGGTTCAGATTTCTGAAAAACATGACCCAAAATACATTTTGAAGAATTGGACTTTCCATTGACTTCAATAGGAACTACATCACTCACTTCTTGAAAATGTGTAACTGATTTCATTAGGTACAAAAGTGTATCTGTTACTGAGTAAGCTTCCAGCAAGGAGTAGGTCTTCACTTTATTTATATATTTAAACATTTCCATCTCTACTTAATTTCAAAATGTATTACTAGATTAAAGTGTGAAAAAATAGGTAATATCTATTTAATAATATAATACAATACTACAGTAACAAGTTATAGTACCTAATATTGTATTTTATAATAATATTATAAGCTGCTATCACTTTACAAATCCTGAAGACTCAACTATGTAATAGAAAAATGACAAAAATATGAGTAGGGAAGAAAATTTAATAAAAACACACTTATAATTAAAAATTTCTCTCCTATGGTAGTGACTGTTAGAGGTGTCTGTTGCCCACTAAATCTTACAAGTCTCTCATTATGTCTTAATTGAAGAGAGATGGCTTTTTTTTCAAGGGTAAGTCTTCTTTGAAGGTAAAGTGGTGTCTGTGATAGATCACAATAATAATACTATCTCATTCTTACTGCTGAAAAAAAGCTGTGTCTGTGTGTGTCTGCTGCTGGTATCTGAAGCAGTTTGGAGTTGAATATGGAAAATAATACAAAAATATGTAATTGAACCCTAAATTCTTCTGTGCTGTGTGATGATGCCATTGGACAGATGAGGGATCTTCCCATATATTAAGTAAAAGATAGTGTTTGCCTTAAAGATGTCCCTATATATAATATACTGCTCTGCTGCCATTCCTTCTTTTATATTTGGTACTCTTATTATCATAGTAATTTTTGCCTAGGAGGATTACATGGCATTCAATACTCAGTACTGCTGTGCAGAAAACCTCACTTACTTTTAACTTTGACAGGATAAGGGTATGCTTAAAACCACCATCTTTACTGTGGCTGCCTTCCTCAATGTCATCTGCAGAGAGATGTCTACAATCCCCTTCGAATTTTGTTTGCAGAGTGAAGTGACAGCCAAATTTTGAAAATAAGAAAAGTGAATAATTACACCTGCCATTTTCTGTTTCATACTTTCAATATTTAAATAGCCCTTTGGGTATTTACCAATCTGATTGATTATTTAGATGCCTTTTGTATTTGCATACACAAAGTCTGCTTGTTCTTTTGATCTGAAACAGAGGTTGTTTCAATAAATTAAGTGCATACCTGTTGATGTGTTTGATACAGCCCAAGATGTAACATTAAAATAAAATTCTTTATAATTCAGAAAGTATGTTAATTCTAAAACCAAACTGTAGCATAGCTAGAAATACTGTGACAAGCAATTAACATATGCTCTTGACATCTTTTTTTCAGACCAAGCTTTGTTATGACATTTTTTCCAACTAAGTGAGATTTCTTTAGTGTGATTTACAACATATAACTCCCCAAAAATGAGAGGAAAATATTAATCCAGAGATCTGTCTATTTTCCATGTCATTATGGTGTCTGAAGAGAGAGGAAGTGCAGGTTACTTTATTGGGGTTTTAGAATGACAACACAGAAAGTTGGAGCTGGTCCTTAAACAAATCCATATGTAATGGCTGAAGTCGCATCATTTGGAAGGAACTTTTAAAATTAGTAGACATAACCCAAAACATTTTTGTATAATTCTATATACAGAGGGGAGCTAGGCAAAATGGGACTTAATAAAGGATGACAAGGGAAAATGAGGAGTGCATATTTCCTGGTTTTCAGGTGGAGAAAGACTTATTTTTACTTAATTATTTTTAAGATCATTTCAGTTGGACAGGACTAATAAATTGTTATCTGCCAAAATATACATTAATAGACATCAAATGGATTACTTCAGTGTGGATGAATAATTAGTACCTAGAACTGGCTACATAATTTGCACTTTTTCAGATTTGTAGAGGTGAGGTTTAATTTGAAACCCTTGGACACAGGCACATAAGTGACTCCTTAAACGTCTAAAATAAGCTTTATTGTGTTATTAGACTAAAACATTTCTCTAAGAAGACACAAATTCAATGACAAAAGGAGCATGAAAGCCAAGAAAGAGTGTAGTTGGAGGGAAGCTTTCTAGCTTTCCCACTGGAAGCTGATTTTCTTCCATATTCTGTTGGGAATTACTCCCATGATTCCTTGTGTGTAGGTGAGTCCTCTGTGTGCAAGAGCAGTACTGCCTTTTATAATATTTATGCTACAGTGTCTGTAAACTTTTTTAAATAAGACTGTATCTAAAGAGAACCTGGCTGATGATTAAATTAGATCATACTTCAGGATTTTGCTATAAATTTTATGAGGAATTCTAGAGATGAAGTTGCGTAATCCTTGCTAACAAAGTATTTTTAATGTCTGTAAATTTGGCTTGCAAGCAAATAATCAGGAGCCTGTTACACAGTCTGGTGTTTTCAGGTCACTGAATTTTCAGGGAAGTAGAAAAACTTCACGTAGCAACAAACAGTTACCTATAAATTTCTGAAAATTCACACTCCTGTTTGAATTAATTTAGAAAACTTCTTGTTTTGTATGAATGCCTTCTACCACCTACTATGGTGGTGTCCTCTTGGCCTGGCCCCAGTCATGCCCTGTTTGAATGGACTGTTAGCATGAGCTTTCACATGTTTTGGTGATGCTCAGGGATGTTGAACTGCTGTCATTAGACCTCTGGGAAGGCACATGGCTGGACAGACTTTTCTGCACTTTTCTGAAGTCTTAGGGCTTCAGCAAGCTAGACCTCATTCCACATTAAGTGATAAATGTGAGAATTTTCAGTGGCCACCTTTCTGGTACTACAGTTAAATGTTGTTAAGCATTTCATGAGATATCATGATCCAAACGTTTTTCAATGTGGTATTTACAATGTTGGTTATAAAATAAACCAATAAAATACAGAATGTACTGCTTTATATGACACCTCACTGGTATTTATTGACTGTTCTGCGTGGAGAAACAAAATGGGTAAAATCACCAACTGAACTCAAGGGTAGGCAAGGTACACTGGCACTTGGAGAAAAAATTTATTTGAATTTAGGCAGAAAATTCAGGTGTTTCCCAACAGTTCCAGATGAATTACTTCTGATGTACCTCATTGGATTATTTTAATTTTAATTTTAATTACAACTTTAAACTATTTTATTAGAATGTATTTTCAGCAAGACTTAATTGTTAAAATAAATGGAACTTCATTTTCTTAAATTTTTGTTTGTAATTTTTCAGGGATAGAGGAAATTGTTTTTATTGTTTGCCCTTTACTATTCCTATAAAGAAAAGCCAGTTTCAAGACAATATAAAATGGTGTCTTTACTAACATATTTTCAAAAAAATAAAAGTATTCATGTTCCCTGGAATATTTCTACTAAACACATGAAGAACAGAAAGACTCCGTGCTACAGGACTAGAAAAATGTGTAGCATTTATTTACAAATAATATGAAAATCTTCAGTTTAAAACACCAGCTCATTTTCTTACAGTTTTTAAAATTTATTTTTAAAATGCAAATAAAAACACTCTACTATTTCTTTTCCTTTCCTCTTATTGTAAAGTGGATTACCATCGCATGTTTTTGACTTTCAGTTAAAGTAAGCAGATTTTACAGCAAAAAAAGTGCGATTTCTTTATGAATGGTTGCCTCTCAAGATTTTTTTTTTTTTTTTGCCCTGTATAATTTCAGATGCTGCACAACAAACACGTGATGGTTCGTGTTGGAGGAGGCTGGGAGACTTTTGCAGGTTACTTACTGAAGCATGACCCGTGCAGAATGCTTCAGATCTCCCGAGTAGATGGGAAAACTTCTCCAATCCAGAGCAAGTCTCCAAACCTCAGGGACATGAATCCAGACAATTATCTGGTTGTTTCTGCCCATTACAAAACCAAGAAGGAGATTAAGTGAAATAAGCTTCTCATGTAAGTGGGACTTCATGTGTGTAGGTCCAAATTATTCTCCCAAGTGTAGTGAATTTAGTCAATGCTTTAAAAGGACTTTGGAAAATTTAACACCGACTGGAAATGACACCCCATTTTGAAGATCATTGAATTTAGAACTATTTATTTCTAGTACTGTATCTTTTATAGCAAATTACCCTTGATAGGCTAATTACTACAATCAGATAATAAATAGACATATATTTTTAGCCAAATTATTACTCTTTAATATGTGAATGTATACTTAGAGCTACATAAAGGAGTGCATCCTGTTAATGGAAGAAAATAAACAATGAAATATATTTGTATGAAAATCTTATTACTTTGAATCCCTGACTGTTAGGCTAGTTGAAATATATATTTGCAGGTGGAAAATGGGTATTTGGGGAATTATTTGGAAATGTCTCTTGAAATGAAATAAAAATTGACTATTTGTATGTTTTGCAATATTTTCTTAATTAGTAGAATATAATGGCTTACTGCATGCCAAACAACTCCTTAAAGCCATTTCTTAAAGGAAAAAAAAGCCCAAGAAACCCCTTCCCACCGTTTTACTATTTAAAGCTGAGCACAATGCTGAGTGTTCTGTCTCTGTGTAGATCCTTTCTGTTTGTCACAAAGTTGTCCAGTATAGAAGGATGGAGAAGTGGAAGGATTGCCCCTTGCTGTGCCAGACCCTGGAGCTGGCTGCTCATACCAGGGAGGGCACGTCCTGCAGCCCAGGAGGGAAGCAGTAACCTGTGCACAGCCCTCAGGGTCAAGGAGCAGCTTCAGAAGATGCAGGTCCCTCTGGAGTCACAAAACATGCCACTGTTCTTGGATATGAGCTTTTCCTTCCCCTTCTTTTTAATGTTGTTGGTCATGTTAAATGTGAAATATTCATTACCCTGTAAATAGAGTGATTCACATCCTCATAAATCATTCACACATCTCTGATATAGCTAAAGGTTATGTGGGCTTAGTTCATTATTTTGGCTACTTTTCTGTGTTTATATTTGGTAATTTATGTGCCTTGTAACATCCTAGAAAAATCATTTTATAGGATTGTTTCACTGACTGTATAAATTTAAAACTGAAATAAATTTTTTTAAAATACTCATACATTTTGAAACTCTTATTATTTGTAATCTTTAATCTCCACTTTGCTGCTACTGACTGGATGCCTACAATACACAACACTGCTTGCTGCCCTGATAAGGAGTTGCACAAAGGGGCAAACAGATAACACAGAAATACCCAAATTTTATTGAAAATTAATTTTTCTTTGCAGGGAATAAAATTCAAAAACATGCTTGGAATATTTTTTTTAGTACTGACTAGTATTTTTCTCTATTCTCTGATGTTAAGTTTTTAAAAAATGGTCTCATGTGGTCTTTAACAGCAAAATGTCTGTGGGCTAGAAAGGATCAAGACAATCTTTCATGTTCCATGCCTTATTAAAATCAGCACGTTGTAGCTCATTTTTGTGGAGGTCTACCTCACCATCTAGAACTACCTGCTGAATACAAGCAGCTCACAATTGCTTGGTGCAGCAGACAAAGTAGCAGGACATAATTCCAAAGTTGCAGCCTTTATTCTTCTCTTGAAACACTTTCTACGAAGATGAAACACATATTCAAACAATACATCTTTTGAAAAGCCATAGGAAGTCTCAGTTGTCATAGAAGTTGTCATATGTCCTCCAAAATGAAAAGGAAAAAAAATCACTCATGAAAATGTGAGATGTTTATTTAGAAATAATGGCTAGTTATTTAAACATAATTAGTTGGATTTCACAGAATCATTGAGGTTGAAAAGACTTCCAAGATCTTCAAGTTCAACTTTTATTTCCATCATCCAAGACTAAGTTTGTGTTGTTATTATTATGTTGGTTTTTTAAATATTTGAAGGTGTTTACATATAAATAAATCAGAGCAGATAATTATAGAAAAGGTATTCATAAGGTTTTTTTAATAGTAAACTTCAACAGTCCCAGTAAATCAAAATCAAGATTTTAAACTAAACATTAACCCCTTTATGTGCTTGGAGTGTACCTATCAAAACAGTCTTTTTTTGTTTTAGGGTCTTTAAAAACATAACATTAAATCACTTCCTGACTTAAAACTTCAACTTTGCCAGTTCCAGAATGGGAGACTTATAGGGTTTTATTTTAAAGTATTGCCAGTACCACCTGATGTAAAAAACATGCAGGTGGGACTTAACTGCTTTTGACTGCATTGGTGTGGGTGCTAATAACAGAGGAGGAAATGAAAGCATCAATAAAGTAAACAAAAAAATGCAGTAAGCTGGTTAGTCTGGAAGGAGGGGTTGTAGGTAAGTGTCACTATATGATAAATAGTATTTTCATAATGTATTAGGTCCTGTAGCAATGTAGGAATTGGAAAATTTGTTAGGAACCTATGGCTCAATTATAAAGCTAAAGCTGAGCAGCAGAGTCTTGCTCTAAGGCATACAGCCCTTGTTACAGTGATGGGGCAGAACAGATTTAGGTCATTTTCCATGATTTTAACTATTTTGCTGTGTAAATTGGCTGAATGTGAATGTTGAGGAGGCTGAAGTGCTAAAACATTTAAGTGATAGGAGCTGCAACAAAGCCTTTTCTCAAAATCCTCGTAGACCAAACCCCATGGGAGCTGCCTGTGAATAAACTGTGCTTAATCTCAAAATGGATAAATTATGTAAAACTATTTACAAAAAACATTATTATTGTATAATGTCAAATATGACTCATCGTGCTGGAAGCCATTCAAGATTAGTTTGGAAATGTAACTGTGATACCTGTTATTGCTCATAATAGGAAGTGCATTCTGTCACCATGTTATTAATACATGACCTGGAAATGTTTTTCCAAGCAGGATTATTTACATCACTGATAGAGGATAGGGTTTTTTCACATCTTTATTGTAGGGATAATTGCTCCTTCCTTTGCAGTACCACCTTTTTTTATCGAAAATCTGTGGCAGCTAGTTAAAGGATTTTTGGTGGGGGATGAGTGAAAATAAGAAGGCAATATGTGTGGGAAGGTACAGCAAGCTGCTTGTAACTGAAGATTCAATCCTGAATTCATTACCCATGTTCACTTTAGAGCTGTAAGACAAGCTGTTTGCCACACCACAGTTACAGAAGCATATCCTAGAGATGCTGACAAGGGTTTGGTTCTTTTTGGGCTTACACCTTGTACTGCCTCACTGGCAGCAGCCTGCCAGTACCTGACAAGGAGGCACAGTGCTGCTTCTTTGCTCTGCCTCCTCCTTTCTTAGCCTGTGGCATGCTGACTAAGGTAAGGAGGAACAGACAGGTGGGATCACACAAATGTTGGTGAGGCTGGACAGGCTTTCCCAGACTGGAAAAACTGCAGGCACTGCTTGTGCCTGATGAGCTGTGTCTCAAGTATTTAGTCTTGTCACTGTGCCAAATGCATGTGCTGAAGTAATCTGTGTTCCTCAGGGCCCACTGTGATGCTGCCCATCCTTCTGGACACAGCTTCTGTGTTTTCCCAAATTTCAGGACATCTGCTACAAACACTCTCTAGCATAATCTATGTATTTTAACCATATGGAAACCATGGCAAATGGTTTCACTTTGTTACTGCCACAAAGATGATGCTATCACAGTCATGGAGAGTCAGCTTTTCAGTCCAGTTTACCAGCACTGGGCTTTGGCCTGCCAGTTATAAGTGCAAAACTATGCTTTCAGAAGATGAAGAAAAAAGAAAGAGTTGTACTGATGTAAACAAAATATCAACTGTCTAGATAACTATGTGAAAAGGTGTATTTTAACAGCCTCTGAGGTGAAGTAAACGTCTAGGATTGGGGGAAATAAGGACAAAACTCCTGTTGTGGTTCACATTAACTTAGTGCTGCACTAAGCAGTAAGAAAGGGAAAATATCTGTAAGGAGAGAGCAGCTCTAATCCACATGGCTCTCAGCCTTACTGTTTAATGGTACATGGTACATGTCAGATGGCTATCAGTTGTACACTACTGATCTTGTGCTTTCACTCTCAACTGAAACAAAACTTAAACTGATGGTGTTTTTATTTACCCAAATAATTCCCAGTCAGTTGAGCCTGGCCATTTGGACAATTAGGTATGTATGGCATAGGAACATATTTTGAAACAGCTTGTAGGTGACTCATAATCTTGAACTACACACTCCCACATCCCCTGATGTGGTTCCTTAACTGTAGAATAAATACAACATTCAAAACTAGGTCTCCTAAGAAGCACAGGCAGCTCTGGCTTTTACATAAAGGATGGAGAGACAGAGGAGTGATTGGTTTTTCTAGGTTCTTTCAATGGCTTTAAATGAAAGTGTTCATAGCACTAATGCAAGCAGAGGCTTGGATGACAAGAGACATGGTTATTTGCTCCCCTTGCAGTTTTGGGGAGCAGTATGGCAGAGAATGAAGAGAAAAATGTTTGAAGTTTTAAATAGCCCAAGTGACCAACTAAGTCTAAGTGCTGCTTAAGTGTCTTGTAGGACACCTACTGTGATGTTAGATTGAAATTCTCATTTCAAATTAGTGTCTGGGATACTTTTTTATCACTCAATGCATTTTCACTAGACTTTAAAAAAAACTATCATGACCAGTTAATACACTGAAGAGAGCAATTGCCAGCAACCAAAGGAAACTGAAGGCAGTCTTCAGCCAAGGACACAGCTTTTTTCAGCCCAAACATTATGTTAATATTGAAAGTTCTCCCTTCTCAACTCAATTCTGAAGGCTAAGCCAGGAAACTTTCAAGACTGCACTCCCAGGACAACACTGGGCAGTACTGAGACATGAAGGACAACATACATAGTTCAAGGGGTGAAAAAAAAAGCCTCTATAGTCTTGACTAAGTCAGAAATCAGGCAATTGCAGTACTGAGCCCATGCATAATGTGCATAATGCTCTCTGGGGAAAGAAAATGTTTTTGCACTGCAAGTAGTCCACCTAAATAATACAGAAACTTTTGGAAATGAACTGGCAAAGAGATGCCATAGTAACTGTTTTCCTGTTTGTTTTTCAAAATCCTGAGAAGGACAGCATTGCCCTCCTGTGGTAATAAAAGAAAACAACTAATAACAGGATTTTTAATTTCATGTTTAACTTTCAGTATTCATTATACTTACAGACTCAAAAGAAATCCACATGAGAAAATGCGAACAATTATTACACACATAATAAAACAGCATTCTTGATCTAAGAACACAGAATTTATAAAGGTTTCTATTTTTTGTTAGAACTAGTCACAAAATTATTCCATTTGTAAGGACCCATCATGACTCTACTTTTCTTTTTTTTGAAAAAGGCACTAAATTCCTAAGCAGTCCAAGAGTCATCAGGAAACAGAAGAAATGCTCTCATCCACATATTCAAATACACATATATATGAAAAACTTTCTACATGAGGACTTGGAGAAAGGTTTAATTGTAGAGCTTGAAATAAGCATCCAAACCAACATATGGGCACCTGAGCTTGCTCAGGTCAGTCCTACACAGACAGACAGACATCAATTGACCAGACAGTATACACATATTGACTGACTACACATAAGGAGGCCACTTCCAGCTGACAGAAGTCTTGACAGGGAAGTAATAAAACATGCATGGAAAACAAACAAACAAAATTGGCAAAACCATAGTGTTCTGAATTAGTTCTTAGGTTTCTTTGTGAATGTTTCCACACCCATTGTCCCACATAGGCAAAGTACTGCTGAGTTTTCAGATGTAAACAGCAAAAGCCACATGATGAGTAAGTGCCACTCAGCTGCAGAACTGACAAGTTACTGGCAGTAAACATCAATCCTCTTCTCTTCAGAAGTCGTGTGTTATCCAACCTGCCACTAAAGAAACAAAACACACCACAGGTTTGTATGAAGACAAAGAAAAGAAAGAAAAAATCCCAAACCAAACAAACACCATAAGGTTGTCAAACTACAATAAATTCTTCATTCACCTTTAAATTCTAAATTCACCTTTTATTCCAGCAAGTGATGGACATGCAGTGTATCAGTGGCAACTTAAACAAACTCCTGCCTCCTGAGTCATGTACGGTAATGAGGGCAAAAGATGAAGGTTTACAAAGTCTGAATTTCAATGATCAGATACATCTATTGTTTTGGAGAAATTGTAATTCTTCATTAACTCTCTGCCTGGCCTTCTGAGGTAAAGTTCACATTAGAATAGCAATAGTAGTAAACTTCATCCATATTTATGCCAACACGGTATATTTCTTTTGTAATGAGAGACACATACATAAATCCAAAACCATCACGCTGCTTAGTTCAAATGTCTTCTATAAGCTCTGAAGGGAGAGAGACAATCTCAACTGGCACTGAAAAGGGACACTGAGTACAGGATAACACAATGATGAGGTCCCCAGTGCTGAGAAACCTGTAAAACTGATGCATCATAGATGTACAAAAGTGGGAAGAAAAGGGGGGGGGGAAAAAAAGCTCTCTGCCATCCCTGCTCTCTTTCTGTCCTAGTGACAAATTCTCATTAAGAACACTGCATGATAATGACACATGCTTCCATTTCTATTCCATTTCCCTTTCTCTCGGTTTTTCCTCAAGTTACTCAGTCTTCTACATGACAAAGCAGGATTTTCACAGTGAATATATGGACAGTTGAATCATATTGTTTCTTTTTAAACTTACTCTCAGTCCTCCTTCTCCTCCAGGACGTGAAGCTGCAATTCTTCTTTCTATTTCTTCCTGCTTCTTTTTCTTCTGCTCTACAGAGGAAGCATTCTTAATACCTCGAGAGGAAGCCTGGAGAAAACACATTTGTGTAAGCCCAAGTTAGCTATTTTTCTGGAGAGAAACCAAACTGCAAGTATTGGCAACACTGTTTCATGAACTGTGGTTTGCATTAAAAGACTGAAGCACTTAGTAATGCTCCTATTATATTAAGGTAGCCTTTTCAGGGTATTTCCTCATTCTGTGAAGTCTTAGTCCCACAGGTAAGTGAGGGTGTTTTTGTTTCACTTTGTTACTACATCCAGGTGAAGTTAATCCTCAGATGCAGAACCAGTTCCCTTCCCAAAAGTCAACAAATTTTTAGTCTATAGTTTTTTCAGTGTCAAGGCCTACTTTTACCCTCACAAACAGGGGAGAAAAAGAGCTGTGTTAGGAGAACTAGCCCAGGCTGTGAAGAAGTTCAACTTTTAAACTGATCTGTGAGAAATACCCTGCATGATAGTCTACCCTTCAAAATGTTACAGGGTGTGTGGGTAGCAGGAGTACCAAATGAAAAATCTGTCATGAACTGCCTGCTTCACATCCTTGAGGGAACTGTTTAATAATGATCTAGACTAGATGGCAGGAGTATCAGAATTACAGACAGTCAACACCATGAAAAAGAAATAGGGAAAAAAAAGGAAAATGTTTTAAAAACTGATTCTTACCTAAGTTTAGGCTTATAGTAGCACAGCAGAAGTTATACAAAATATGCTAAAATCTACCAAGGCAAAACAGCAATGTTCTCACCTGAATTTCAAAGTCCTGACAATAAGCTCAATTCTCAGTGGGTTTTAAGACAAATCTTACCACCAAATACCAACCCACTTAGACCATATGTTCTCTGCCTCTTAGGAAACTGGTCTTCCAGATGAGTCAGGTACCCAGACTGTCTGCAGCACCCAAAAGGAAGAACAGCTCACATGACGTCAGGAGGGATAATAGTGGCTAACAAGTGTGTACAGGAAAACACTAAGCAGAAAAGGAAGGACATCTAATCTACTCTCTTGTCCCCTCACAAGGGCAAAACTAAATATGGCTGCTTGCAAGACATCTCCATTACCCAACATTCAGAGGCTAAAATGACCTCAAAGATAGTCCTGAAAAATCCTGGTAGATGCTTTATCTCTTTGTCTTCCAAGAAAACAGAAAGTAACAGAGAGTGATACCTCCATTTTTCTTTGTCAGCATAATGGGGCCCAAAAGCTTCAAGGACATCCACAATGCTAGTTGCTTCATTTCTCCTTCCTCTCAGGAAAGCTTTTTAGCCAGTTAAGAGCTAGCTATTTCCTACAGTTATGCTTAAAATCTCTTTGACTGAAACACATTTGTGATTGAAAATAACGTGGATTGCTTTTAGTACATAGAATGACATAAAATCAAAGGTTTTAAGGAGTCCAATGCACCACTTAGCTGTTGCTACAATTATTTACCAAACTCCCTTCAAACCAGGCCAACATGGTTCCCATGCACAACAGTCAATTCCTAAGTCAATATGTAATGTCACTAACATTCACACAAATAACAATCCTTTCTCTTCACAGTTCAGCTGTGGTCTCTAAGACACACCATTCAAAATCTACAATAAGTAAAGACTATATACTGTAAGCCTTTTTTAGAGGTATGTAAGGAAAAAAAACCAGGCTGGCTGTTTTGCTAGAACATTTGTATCCTACCTCTTCTAACTTTAAAGAGATCAAAGCAGTTAAAGCTTGGCAACCTTAAAAAGACAAAAGACTAAGTTAATACTACATCTTTGCTGGAATCTGAGCTGATGAACATGTTCAAACTGTTGCCTTGTTGACAAACAGAACCTGCAAGTGCATACAACCCACATTTTTAAGGAAAGTCCAGTACCACTTGAAATTGCCACTGCAACAATTGTTTGGCCACTCTGGTTTGAATACTTCTCCATCTCTTGTTTTCAAGTCTTAGAACAAGGAAAAAATAATGTTGAACTTACTCTTCCAGTTCTTAGGTTGTTTTATAAACTGCTGGAAAATATCTCCCTTTCAAATAAGCTCAGTTACTTTGTAATGGTCTTAGAGCACCTACCTAGCTGTGAAATTCTTTATATATATATAT
>VZTT01009720.1:0-28346 GCA_013400855.1 Buphagus erythrorhynchus | reverse complement strand
CAAACAAACATATTTCAACAGGATTCATTTACAGAAGAAAATGAGTATGTTAGCTTTGGCAGAATTCTAGTGCTAGGAAGATGGGTATTTTCCTGAAGCAAGTTCATTTTCAAAGTTTATATTGTTATTTAACAACTGCATTTCTCTTGACAAGACCTGCTGCTGTGTTGACTCTTCAGTAACCAAGACCCCTGTTGATTTTGCCGGAACCTCCAGAAGCATGCCATTTGTATTTTTAAAATCAAGAAGTTTTCTCCCAACTTTGATCACTTCAAACTTAAACAGATGCTTCCTCTATTCTGCTGCACAAGCACTACAGTGATCTCTTGGTGCACCTGAACCAAGCACATGGTAAATGCCATAGAAGTGTGCATTCTTTTTACAGGCTTTATGTATAATAGGGTACAAGAGTAGGAATTGGTCTTTTCTTGCGATTAGATGGCAAAGAAGGAAAGAGTAGGCAGAAGTTGCTGGGGCTTGTGGAGTTCCAGAGCCTTTATGTGAATGGGTTTTTTCAGTTCTTTAGAACTGTACAGTGACAGCACAGATCCCTGAATAAGACATTTAAATGCTCAGGGGTTTTTTACCTAGACCGATGGACCACAGACAGAAAATCACTGCTTTTAATGCTATGGGGTTTGGGTGTTGGCACAGTCAGTTATATCTAGGGAGGCCTTCCCAGATGTACATTGGAAATACTCATTTAGCTGACATGCCATGTGTTTTTCTGGGGAAAATTTGGTACCTTTGGGAGCTTCGGGAAGCAGAGCAAGGCATGAGTAACGCTCATCTTACAGTGCCTCAAGGATACTTGTTTTGGGCAGTAAAACAGAGGTGATGCTGAAAACACACCCCTCTCTTAGCTGAGGAGGAACAGAGTGTTTGTCTCTAGTTCAGGAGGGCGTGAGGGGATTCATTGCCAGAGCATGCAGGGCCTCGCTGGCTTCACGGCGGGGCTCTCGTGGGGTCTCAGCGAGATCTCCTCACCCAGATGGGTGCAATGCTCCATTCGGCTGATTTTGCTTTGTTTTTTTAAAACCCTCAGGTCCTGCTGTGCCCGGGGTTTTTGGTGGTGAGCGGGCAGCTCCATCAGCGCTGCCGGGTTCGGGTTCAGGTCCGGGGGAGGAGGAAGACATGGCGCCCGTCCTGAGGCACTGCCCGGGACAGGCACAGCTCCCGCCCGGGATAGGCACAGCTCCCGCCCGGGATAAGCCCTCCTCTCCCCGGCCGGGCCCCGGCTTTAATTAGCCAAGGCCCAGAGCGGCTTTCCTCGGCCATCTGTAGCCCCTGACCGACCTAATCGCGGGCATAAGCCGCTTATGGAGCCCCAGCTGGAGCGGCCGCGGGCGCTGAGGGCGGCGGTGGCCGCGGAGGAAGCGGCGGCTCGGATGCGTGTGGGCAGTCCCGGGGGCCCAGCAGAGCGGCCGGTGCCTCTCGTAGGGGTAAGTGCAGCCCAGTGCTGCCTCTCGCAGGGGGTAAATGGAGCCCAGTGCTGCCTCTCGCAGGGGGTAAATGGAGCCCAGTGCTGCCTCTCGCAGGGGTAAATGGAGCCCAGTCCTGCCTCTCGCAGTGGTTAAATGGAGCCCAGTGCTGCCTCTCGCAGTGGGTAAATGGGGCCCAGTGCTGCCTCTCGCAGTGGGTAAATGGAGCCCAGTGCTGCCTCTCGCAGTGGGTAAATGAGGCTGACTGGTGTCTCTTGCAGTGGGTAAGTGCAGCCGTTGCGGTTCCTGGGCTGTGGGCGAGTGTCGGGTTGTGGTTGTTTTCTTTAAAGAGCCGAGCAGCTAATAGTTGCTATAAAGTTGTTTATTGTAAAGGCACATCAGTCTTGAAATGCAAAGAGTCACAAGCGTTGAAGTCTGTGCTAAAGTTTTTGGGGAAGAGTCCTAAATAGAAGTAAAGTCCAAATTAGCAGTAGAAGCTGCTCTTGTCGAGGTCCCGGCAGGGCCGGTATTGCTGTGGCAGCTCCTGTCTTCGGGTGATGATGATGGCGGTGAGGAGAGAAGAAAGGCGAGAGAGCAGGAACAAAGGCAAAAGCAAGAACAAAAGCCAATCTCTCCCCAGTGCATAGATTCTTATATACAAATTACCCAACAAGCTAAAGACATGAACTCGAACCATTTCTTCTTAACCTATTAGAATTCTAGTTTCTTAGCACACTGGGTTATGTATGAACTACACAGATGGTCTATCTTGTTCTATCTAAAAAATGTAAGCAATATTCTTACTATAGTTTTATTATGTCTAAAACTATGTTCCTGGAGCCTCTACAGAAGCTTATTTTCAGCACTAGTATCTAGGACTATGTTTTTCAGCCTTCACTAGAACTCGTGCTTCTACACTGGTATGGACAAAATGGTATAAACCTTTATTCTCTAAAGCACTTAAAACTTATCCTTACTTACTTACTTGCTTGCTTGCTTATTCTAAAACTTAAACTTACACCCCTACTTTATGTGTGAGTAGCTTATCATACTTCAATCCATCCAAAGGTTTTAATTCAATCCCTGCACTCTGATTTTCCTCTGAAGAATTCAGAGAGACTCTTCATTTACAGACTCCAACAGGTGAGGAGCTTCTCGCTCCCGCTGCTGCACCATGAGACACCAGAGGGTGCCTGGATGGCAGCGCTGAGGAGGGAACAACACCTGTGTGTGCCTGTGATGGTTTGTCTGGTTTGTAATGCTGAGCAGTGTTTGGGAAAAACCTGCTTTCTAAGGCAGCTGCAGTGTGATCTTGAGTAATCACTGCCCCCTACTTGGAATATGAAATGAACCAGCCTTGGTCTGCAGGGATTGGGAAATAAGCGCTGTGTGTGCAGCACAAATGTGTTTATTATGGGCCTGGCATTATTGCCTTATTGCTGAAATGGCATTGGCTTGAAAGAGCTTGATTTACTTTTTGGAAACTGTGCTATTTATTTCCTTTTGCTTATATCAAGAAATCACCTGATCATCTTAATTTTTATTTGCTTAATTCAAGTTTTAATGCTTCAGTGTGTTGCTGCAAAGTGTGTATATAGTAAGCATGCATTAAGTGTTTTAGTTGGAATAATAAAAACGAATATTAAATGCATTGGTCATGGATTTTGCAGTCCATAAAATGTGCAGTTCGCCTTGAATATCTCTTCTGGCCTCAGAAAAAGTTTTTAAAAAGATCTTAATAAAATCTTGTGAGTGAGATTAGCCCTACTGCTTAAAAGTTGTTATGTTAAAGTCCTGAGTAGCAATTTCAGAAGGCAGACAAACATGGTTTTGAAAGGATGCTATTTCTTGCAGATCTCAATGAGACTGAAATTAGGAATGAGTGAGGTGAAGAACACCACCTGAAATAACCATGGTGATGTGTTGAGAATCTGGTACTTAGCACAAAGAACTGAAATGGAGAGCTAAAAAAATCACAAGTTATCAAGAAAATAGATTATGTCCAGATTCTTGAGCATTAGATAGTCCAGAGCCAGGTTTTGGGTGTTCACAGAGCAAAACAACGCTGAAAAACGTGTTGGGTTTATGTCCTTCTGCGATTTAAATTGTAACACCCTTTTGTGATACTTTGCTTGTTGATTGGATATTTCTGGGATGCAAGGAGTGTTTCTATGGAACACCAGTCCACTGCATTTTGTAGTTATATTTAAAGCAGTGATAGACACCCTAAGGAAGGCAGCTGTGCTTTGTCTGTTCACTCTGCAGTTGCCAACTTCAGCTTGTCTGGAAGAAATAATGGGATCTTTCCGTTCCATGGCACCCTTGGTGATATATGAAAGGCAGTAACAGCAGTTCCCAGGGATAATTGCAGCACTGCCTGACTGTCTCCTGCTGCTTTAGGAACTGTGTTTGCTCCCTAGATTGTGGTGATTACTGGAGGAGTTTGCATGTGAGAGGGAAAAATGAGCTGTTGCAAACAGGGACAACTGAGCCTCAAATGCTCTCTTAGAAGAGAATGAGATAAACACAGCTTAGAAACAGTGCAGTTTGACAGGAGGCTTTCTAGGATTAGAGTGTGTTTGAAAAAGACAATGGGCATTGATTTCATTGCTGTCTCTTCTCAGATTGACTAGGGGGTTTTAAGATGATAGAGATGTGTGTGTCTTTATACAATACCATTTTCATTTTTTAAAAGAGAGGTGGAAAAGAATAGTGGTTAGAATGACAGTGATTGACAACTTGCTTTTAAAATCTGAGGGAATGGAAGTACAGTCCTCTCAAATTGCACTTACCTTTTAGCAGCAACTTAAGAATCCATTCTCAACATGAGTGTTACATGTGTAACCATCAGACTTAGTGGCTAGACTGCAAAGTAGGTCTCCCAGCTATGCTGCAAATCTTCCAGATTAGGGGACAGTGTGGCTTTTATGGATATGCAAACATGGTTTCATCCTTTAGTGCAGACAAGAAGAAATAAGTCCGTGTAGCCTTGAATTTGGCATAATTCAGCCTTGCTAGCAACAAATTCTTTCTGAGGCTGCAGGTGTATAATGCTGGAAGTCTTTGTTTTCCAGGTTTTTTTGTTGAGAACTGAATCTGTCCTTTTCAGTCATCCCTGATCTGCCAGATATGATTGTCTGCTGAAAAACAGGAAGAGAGTGGTGTCCATATTTTCCTTAGGACTGAGGCTGGTGGATGAGACGAGAAATTCACAAGGAAAGTACCCAAGGTCTTTGGCAAACTAGGCAAGATGAGATAGGAGATATGCACGGTCCTTTGCTTATATTTCTTCTTCTTTTTCTTCAGAGCAAAGCAACATTCAGAAGAACATGAATTTCAGTCTGTATTTGGGCACTTGAAGTCGAGTAGACATTTCTCATCCTTGGTCTGAGGCTGCAGCACTCGGTGTAAGCCCAGAGACAGCAGCACAGGGCTAGCTGTGTACCACACCTCTGTCAGATGGGAAGAGATCCCAGTCTGAGACAGACTAATCTCTCCTGCCCTTCTCAGCCATTCCCAGACACTGCCAGCCAGTTCTCCAGTTCCTGCTTGCTGCAGCAGAATTATCTGTGCTCTAGGCTGCAGCAGCACAGCTCTAAGTGTGTGGTTCATAGAGTCCCCATCTTGCTTCGTCAGTGCTCCCTGCTGTGAATCTCCCCCAGAGGCACTTGCACCTTGAGGCTTGTGTTTTGGAAGGGAGAAGAAGTGAGAGTATTGACTTTCCTCAACAACACCATCAGGAAGCAAAAGCAGCTGGTAGCTGCTCCATATCCACAGCTCACCATCACTGTTCAGAAAGAAGGAACAAGAATTGTGACTATCCAGTGGAAAACCAACAGCATCAACCTTCTGCTGCTTCTCATATGGATCCTGTGAACCCTTTACTGGTCAATGCACATTTGTTATCTCATGTAGATTCCCCTCTTAGCCAAGAATTAGTAGTGGGTCCTTCTTTAAGAAGCTCAAGTGAAAGTGTGAACGCTTGTCACAGTTCAGCCCTGACCCTGGGAAATCTTGATCCATCTAATTTGGAGTCTTTTCAGCCTCTTTTGCAATCCTCACAGATTTCTGCTAGCTTGTACTGTTCAGTCCAGAGGCTTAAGCAAGAAAGTGCTTTGATGGGGATACGGGGTTCCCTCCCTCTGGAGCCCAAGTCTTCTCCAGTCATTGGCCATTCATGCTTTGCTCCTGATGATTTAGGTCCCAGTATTCTGACCATGGGAGAACAGCTAGCTGCAGTAAAAAACAGTGCTGCTCAGGCAAGATTGAAATGGGGTGTCCCATTTGCTAAAGACTGGAGCCTTAGTGCAGTGACAAGGGACTTCAGTCCTGCTGAGCCTCTCTCTGTCTCTCACAGATATGGATACATTGGCTCAAACACATTGAGAACCAAAATTTCAGGTGGCATCCAACCACTAATCCTTTCTTCTGGAGTGGGCTCTGGCAGGTTAGTGGATACAGAAGCAGATTCCTTCTTCAATTGCTCCCCTTTCTCCAAAAACCAGTCCCTGGTAAAGCTATCTCTGGAAACTGATAGTCTTTATGTACACAGAAAAAGTAATTCTCCTGGAAAGGTTGTTAAAGGAGAACAGACATATAATGGCATGTCTCCATGTGTTGAGTCTTGGAAGAAAGACCTGTCAGCCAGTTTGGGTCCAGAGGGTCTTCATGTGTCACTGGAGACAGATTTGGGAGGGGTTCAGATGGATGTTGGTGTAGCCATGTGTGGGACTCCTACAGAAGTGTGTGTGAGCATCACTTCTCACCCTGGAGATAAAGAGTTTAGACCAGGCCATCAGCTTAGTGTTAAATCTGTAGAAGTCAACAACTCTCATGTTAAGAGCAGCAAAGAATCAGAAGAGTGTGATTCCAGGTCACAAGCAGCCAGAATGGCTGCAGTGGGCAGCAGCCAGTCCAGTCCTTTGGGTACACAGGCTGAAGAAGGCTTTCATGAACATTCTGATGTAGATTGTATGAACATGAGCAGAGAAGGAAGGAGAAACAAATACTCCTACCAAAGCAGCCGGAGGAATTTGGAAGCTGATGGTAATCTTGAGCAGTCTGAAGAATGTTCTGTAGAAAGGAATGCCAGCAAACCACGGTGCTGTGAAGAAGGGAGCCTGACACAGAAAACTGTGCCCAGAGAGGTGAGGGTGTGCTCACTGTGAAGCATCTCTGTTCACAGGTATTACTTGTGCTTGTTTCTGCCACTTGCTAGAGGTGCAGAGTTGAGTACAAGTGATGGGGATGCTTGTCCTATAGTTTTTTTCTTGTCACTGAATGGCCAGAGTCTCATCTCTTACATTCTTCATCCCAACATATGCATCTTTCCATCTCACATGCTTCTTCCTAAAGACCAGCTTGTCCACTTGGTTGTTTTGGGAATGTAAACACCTGTTTATATTCTCTGATCTGCATGCTGAGGGAAAGCATTAAACTGGTTTTTACTCTGTGCATTGTTGCAGGGCCCTGAGATTTCAGGCTTTTTGTGCTTTTTCATGTCTAAGTATATAAGAATATTCACAGAGCAATGGTGTGGGAGTGTGTCCAAGGCATCCCACATAATACATGACCTTGAGGCATGCTCTGGTCTCCGTCCAGAATGATGTGTGCCACAAAGACAAATTCTTCAACAGAGTGGAGCAGTGTGAATAATTGTGAATTACTGTCTCTTGTCTGTTTGCAGATCTCAGAGAACGGCTTCTGGCCATTGAAGGTGAATAAGCAAAGGTAAAAAGACTTTGCATTATGTATGAGTGTGCTGGTAGTTAACAGAGGAGCACTTCTGTAAGGTGGCTAAGGAGCCATGTCCCTAGAAACATTTGGGTTTAGGACTTAGTCTACATTTATCTGCTGTGGTTGTCTGAGGGACTGCATCCATTTCTTTTCAAAGGGTTGTCATTTAGAATGGAGCACGAGCTGAAAAATAATTTCTGTATCTTTTCAATGCTATCTTCTAAATTCAGCCTTGGTTGTTGCTAGCAATGAAGTAGCATCAGTGCTACTCTTCAATGCAGCAAATTCCAGTGTGCTCACTGCACAGTTCTGCACAGTTAGAGAAGAACAAGAGCTAGGCTTACCCATGAGGTTGAAATCAAATTAGTGGATAAGATGTGAATGAGGTTGCTACCAGTTTAGCAACAGTGATTTCTTAATTTGGTGTGAGATTGCATGTTTTCCATTCTCTAGAGAGAATGATTCGAAATAACCTCTTTAAAACTTGATGGCTGAACTCTGATTGCCACCTCCTGGCTGGTTTAACTTTCCTTTCTGTTAACAGGAACTCACCTCTGTTTTTTGTTTTTAAGTTTCTGTCACTTGTGTGACAAACAAATCCTAACAAGGTGTTTCCAAGCCTGGAGGAGACATATCCTTTGGAAGAGGGCAGCCAGGCAGCTTTACAGACACCAGCTGCTTCAGAAGGCCTTTGGTGCTCTGCAGTGGACTGTGCACCAAAGGAGGACACAATTGGAGGTGGCCCAGCAGAGACATGCTTCAACTCTGCTAGCTGCCAGCTTCCAGAGGGTGAGCACTGGCTAGGGACAGTGGTGCCATGACCTTTCTGCTGTGCAGTCAGAGAAAGCACAAATCCTGTTTGGATAGGGAGGAGGAAGGGGTACCCTGTGTGAAGTTCCCTGATGTAGACCGTGGTACCAATATTCTGTCTGCAGTTTGTTCTAATCATGTGGTTTCTTCTTCAGTGGAAGGAAGCTGTGGCAAAACAGAGCAAGAAGGAAGCTCTGCAGCCTGAGCCTTACTCCTATACCCAAAGTCCTTCAGCGGGGATATTTGGAGTAGGAAGATTAGCAACTATGACAACCTCAGCTCAGCATCAGCTTGCAACAGGATACTCAAAGGAAGTGGAGCAGGCTTGTAGGTAAGCAGAGAGTATTCTCTTTCTGTTACCTTGGACAAAGGGAGGTTTACAAACACAGAGAAATTTTTTTCTGAAATGATGGCAGGCTTGTTTCCATGTCCTTGGATGTATTGCTGTGAATAAACACTGCAAGAATTAGTAGTTTAGTGTTAAGAACTAAACAATCCTATTTCAGAGCTTCTGTGCACCAGTATTTGCAGTCTGATTTGAGTGTCTGACAGAAATACTCCTGTATTAATTCTTTGCTTCAGCTATCACCTGCATATGTGATACAGGTGTAAATGAGGTTGGAGTGAGGCAATGCTACAGTCTCTAGCAGTAGTAGTGTCTCTGCTGTGTGAGGAGTGAGTCAATACTGTAGTTTCTAGCAGTAGTTTGACAGTGAAGGTATCAAAAGAAAATCCTTTTGTTGAGGCTTCTAATTCCAAAGGCAGAAGAACAAGTTGAGACAAAAAGAGAGAGGAAAGCCATGGGTTCCTTTCTGTGAGTGCCTCTTTGGACAGCTGGATGTTAAGGCATGCTTGTGGCTCTTTCAGGATGGAGGGAGAGCTGTGGACACAGCTTCGTCATAGGCAGAGAGGAGAGGAGTTCTGCTGGAGAGTTGAAGCAATCAGAGACATGAGACAGCTGGCTGGTAAGCACACATTTCATAGCCTTGGAACAGCTTGGAGGTATTCAGTGTTTCACCAGTTCTTGTGGTTTGTGTCTAGTTGTTGCTTTGAGCTCTTTCAGAATGTGATCCTACAGGTAGCTGGGCCAGTATTTGTGATGGTGGAGGATGGCCACTCACCATGTCGTACAAGTTTTGCTTCATTCCTTGTATGAGTTCAGCTGCAGCCTGTGTTGCTCCAGCACTGTGAGCTGCCTTCTTTAAGTGTCCTTCCTCTGGCAGTTGGAGTTAAGCCAGGGAATGTTTGCTGTGTGACACTAAGTTGTTTGAAGCTCTTCTGTTATTTCTCTTCCTGTCAATCTCTTCTGGCCCTTTGACACAGCAGCTTTCAGACTGTGGCGCCTGCAGAAGGAGCTGCTGAGCAAAGAGGAAGCCAGGCTTTTGGAAGCCCGTGCTCTGCTGGAAAAGAAGAAGCTACGAAACATTTTCTGGATGTGGCATTCCCAAAGCTTGGAAATGAAACAGATTCTAACACTGACAATTCAAATCCAAAGAAACTTGGTCACCCGGTGAGTTGATGAGATCTGGTTTTCATGTGAAAAATCTGTTCACTGTGGAAGTCCAAAGAATAACAGAGCCAACCCAGACAGTAATAGTTGTTCCATGTTAAAGCCATCTATCCTTTTGTTTTAGGAGTTAATAAAGATGAAAGTAGAGGTAGAAACATGAAAAGGAACTGCTATGGCCAGAGATGTTATGACTTAACTCGTGTGCACTGCCAAAACTTTTTTGTCTCGATTTTTGATGTCCTGAAAGACCAAACCCAAGAGCAGCCACTGTGCTGCTGTGCTCTAAGCATGACAGTGGCTTTTTACTGAAATAAACAAATAGAAGCTCAGAGGACAGCTTCTGTCTGTCTTTTCTGAACTAAACCCAGTCTCAGGAAGACACATAAGATTGTATAAGTGGTTTTTACCATTTTCCTTTGGTATTCTCAGGTGCTTCAGTACATGGAAGGAGACTGTTGAGCAGAAGGCACTTGACAGATGCAACCTGGCCCATCTCAGAGAAGTATCACTGAGGAAGCACTTCCAGCAGTGGGTTGAGATGCTGCAGGTCAGAGGAGGTGATAAGCAGTCAGTGCTGAACCTCTTCCTCCTGCAATGGAGGCGGCATTATGGTGAGCAGCTGGGGGTCTGTGCAGAATCTAGGCTTTAGAGGTGCTTAGGCTCCTTCTTCCTTTTCTTGTATACACTGAAAACAGCCTGAAAACAGAGGGGCTCAGATGATACAGGATATGAACAGACCAGAGTGGGCAGAGCACTGTTTCTGGGTATGAAGCTACAGGGAGGTTTGTCACTCTGCTTCATAAACCTAACATTAACTCTTAAACCTTGCTGAAAAGAAGCAGTTTGAGGGTTGGGCTGGGCTGAATTGGAATGCCATGAGACAAACAATCTCTTATTCCTTTATGTAACTGGTTAAGGAGCAGTTATAACCTCAGTAGCTTACAAGACTGTGACAAAGAGGCATGAAGGTCAGACATCATGGACTGGAGAAAGACAGTTCCTGGAGAAAACAGTCTACTCTTTTGATGAGTTCTGCCAAAAACTGAAGCTGCAGAGGGTATATCTGCTGTGGAAAACAAGGCTGTGTGAGCATCACAGAGCTGAGTGAGTGCAGAAGAGCCAGTCCCTGGAGCCCTGCCCCCATTAGTAGTGTCCACTTGACTTTCTGAACCTTTTGCAAGAACCCCTTTTACCCTATTTATTGTCCATCATGTCTGTGCTAGTCACCCCCTCTGGTGTTCTTCTGTAACTTTACTATCTCAGTATCTTCTGTCTCAGTTCTTTCTCTCAGACTTTGGAGCAGTGTAAACTCAGAAAAATTCTGAAATTATGGCACCAAAAGTATCTCATGCTGAAGACAATTGAACAAAGCTCTAAGCACTTGCATAGAGCTGTCTGTGAGGAACCTCTTGCCATGCCATTCTCTGAGGACTTCTCGACATCATCTGGCTTTGACAGCAGTGCACCAGCTACTCTGACCTCTCAAAGCTCATTGGAAAAGGTGAGAAGGTCTTGGTACACCCAGACTGCTCTGAGGTATTAAATTGCTGAGATTTTTCAGGGGAAACTTTCTGCTTCAACATTATATTGTCATCAGCAAACTGTGCTTAAAATGTAGTGCTGTGAATCTGTGGGGTGCTGAAGCTGAAATGAAATCTGAAAGTGTAAAGTCAATGCTCCCTGTGCCTTTTCTGGTTCATCATTTAGAGATGTGGGAAGGTGCTGAACTAGTGAGGTTCCCTTGTATACTTGCTTCTGTTTGTGGCTGCAAGGTGGAAGGGATGAGATATAATGAGCTTCCTCACTGAGACAGTGCTTATGCCCACTTCCCCTTTTCTCAGTATAGAAATACATGTATTTCTGGATTCAGTATGGAAATTATTAGTATAGGAATACCTTTCCCATCACTTACATGTTTGCTCTCTAAAGGTGTCATGGCTAGCCTGCAATTCCTTTGGATGCATTCTGGATTTGCCTGAGTCCTTGATTAAAAAAAAAAGGAGAAAATGGCATGGTCAGAGGTGTTAGCTGAGTTCTTGCACTGTGAGAACCTCACCTCACAGTGTGTTCCTCCCTTCATACCTGCAGGAATGCAGTCTTAGTGACAGCAGCCAGCACAGCTTCTCCTCCCTTCTGACTGCTGAGGATGTCACACACATGTCATGTCACAGTTCTTTCCTGCAACTCCACCAGTGCACAGAGCTGCCAGCTGAGCTGGGTGGGGAGCTGTGCCTGCAGACCTCCTTCCCTGCATCTGGGTGAGTTGGAGACTGTTTTTTTGGGATGCTGGTTGGAGTGACCCCTTGTTTGGGCTGGCTGAATTTCTTCCTTCTGGATAATTCCTCATGTCATGTCACACCATCCTTCCAGGGGACTTAATTTTCTTCCTTTTTTCCCTCCTCATTCAACACTTTTGTCTTGCAGAAGAAATTGTTTTGTGGGAAATCCATTCCAGTCTTTGGTGCTACAGAGTCCAGATAATAATTCTCAGCCTCTCACCAGTTACTCTGCTTGGGAAGAGGTGAGGCTAGAAAGTGTTGTGTAAAATGTAAATATACAAGTGTTTGCTGCATATTCAAATTTAGCAAAGAGCCTTTGGGTTTCAATATCAACATATGGAAGGTCTCACTGCTATTTTGTCTTTTTTGTTCTCTCTCAAACAGAAGATTTGGGAGATGGAGGCTTTTCTCAGGATAACTCTTCCCTGCTATTTGTCAGCTGAGTAGAAGTAGGGCAGGTGTCCAGGATTTAAAAGGGATGTGTTAGACCCTTGTGTCTGGGTGTTCATGTGGGGTGTGTGGGTTAGCAACAGAGCTGGACAATCACAGAAGCCACAGTGCCAAGGAGGGGTGGCTGAGCTGTGGGGAGTAACTGATATAACAGCAGTTCAAGGCCCTTTTTTTGCTTTTCTGGATTACAGGGCTGCAGTTCTGACACGAGTTTCTTGCAGCAAGCAGAGAAATACTGCCTGCAGAGATGCTTCATTGTCTGGTCAGCTCGAACTCAGCACCATGTAAAGGCCCAGCAGTACTGCAGGCACATTCGGCTGTCTCGGTAGGGATCAGGCTTTCCAGAAGTTTCTTAAAGCTCTCTGTTTTGAAAGTTTTACACTTGCTTTAATAAAAAAAGAGGGGAAAATTCTTCCTCTAGTTGTTTTTTTTTTCTTCAGTGGGAGTTTTGCAGCCCATTATTTTGGGGTTTTTCCAGCTTCAAAATTACTATGCAGGAACACAGTAATTTCTGGTTTGATGAGATGCCTCACAAATCAGAGCAAGCCCAGCTCTACTGATAACAAGTCCTGGTAACTTCCTATCCACTGAACTGGCCTTGCTCTCTATTGATTCCAAAGCTGAAGAGCACAACAAGCTTGGCACAGCCAGGACAGAACACTTTACTCCCAAGAGCTTGTCCTGTCCTTCATTTCCCCTGACATTTAATGGGGAAAAGATGTTAACAGATCAAATAGATCTGTTATTTGGAAATAACAAATCTGTTATCTGTTATTTGGAAACAGATGTGTTTCCAAAACTCCCTTGTGTGTATGTTTGTGGTTAAATTTTCTGTTACAAAGGTGTGTATCTCTGTGAGTTGTTCCTGCAGTCAGTGCAGCAACCTTTGTCCTTCTCAGAGCCTTTCTCAGCTGGCACCACTGGGTCATGGAAAATAAGAACCAAAAAGCAGCAGCAGCCCTAAAACATGGAGTTCATTGTTCCCAGATGGCTTTCAGCCTGTGGAAAAGGAGACTGGCCCAGAAAGTGGAAGTTGACCGGAGATTCAGGTGTCATGTTCACCAGATGACTGCTGATGCTCTGTGGCATTGGCATTCCTGCTGGCAAAGTGAGTTACCCCATCCCACTGCATCACTTGTGTCTGCAGAAGAGAGAAGCTCTGGGAATGGCTTGGATGGAGAAAGTCTCACTTTGGCTGTAATTCTGTGCACTGCTCCTCTGGAAAGGCACATACTAGTCCAGGACTCAGCATGTGTCACTGCATTCTTCTGGCTGTCAGTAGGACATGTGCTCTGCTGTTTTCTAGTGCTTTATATTAGGGAAGATGCTCCTTCTGCACTTCTACCTGCACTACCAAAAGCATATTTTAATAGCTGGGAGTTAAATGGAGTTCCATGCAGCATTCCAAGTTTGAACATGTCTCCTCAGACCAAGCAGTCAGGTTTTGCTTCAGTGGGAACAGAGTGTATCTTTTGGGGTGGCTTAACAATCCTGTTCCCTCAAGGAATTCCATATGCTTTAAGTACTTATGCTGTGCCAGGGAAGAAAAACCCCCAATTTTTAATGGAAAACTGCCTTGCAGATAAGAGTGGAAGTAATCTGTGATCTCTTGCAGGGAAAATTTGAAAGAAGGTCTGACTGCCTTGCAGACAAAAAACTACAAGGTGAATTGAAAAGTCTCTTTAGCTGCTAAAGAGAGGACAGGAAATCTTAGCAAGTTTGGTCCCATTTGGTGTTTGCAGCAGATGTGTTCTTTGCTCTTGTCTGGACTCTGCAATGGAGAAACAGGCATTGGGCTGAGCTCAGGAAGGTGTGCTCTCTCACAGGGAAGCGTGCTCTGGGAGATCTGCAGCAGCAATGGGCTTGGCACAGCTGCCAGGAGAAGAAGAGACTGGTTCTGCAGACATGGTATTACCAAACAAGGAAGCAGAAATATGCTGCTTTATTCTGGGAACGTTTTCTCCTGCACAGGTTTGTTTTTTGCTCTCAAAGCATTTCCAAGGGAAACTCTGTGTGAAAAGCAATTTATGTAGTAGTATCCACTGTATTAAGAGCAGAGCTTGGGTTTGAAAGTATGGATAGCCCATGTATAAATAGAGCTTCTGTAGTAGCACTTCTCTGAGGATGTGTCTATATTAAGGGGTCTCTTACCTAAAGCCTCGCACCCCACCTCATTTTTCCCATTCAAAAATTCTTTTCCTTACAGAACTTGTATTCAGTCTTAGCTATGCAGGGTGGTATTTGTGCACTGAGGGAGAGATGCAAACAAATTCGTGTAGTTTACAAACTGAAAGCCTTATTTGCACTTCAGTATTTGCTGAAAGGAATAGTGGGCAGAGATCTTACAAAGATCTGATGTTTACAAATCTGAGTCTTTTAGGATTTTGGACACAGTGTGTTAATTTTAATTTAACGTGAAAAATTGAGTTCAATTTGTTCCTGCAGCAAAGCAGTATAAAGCTTATGAAGGGAGAACCATGATACTCAACTCATCTTGGTGTTACTACAATACAGGTGAAGCTGTAGTCTGTCTTTGAGTCTTATGTTGTGTTGCAAATTCCAAAAACACAGGAAAGTAATTACTTTTCTCTCCTAATTGTGTTCAGTGGCCTCATTGAAAACAGTTTTGTCTGTGGTTTTTGTTGTATGAGGTCAGTGCCTGCCTGAAGTGCAGAGAAGTGTCCAGCTGTAGTGAACCAGGATTGTTGAAGTGTTTCTCTGAAATAATTCAGGAGGATAAGAATGAATAAGATTATTTATGCCAAGGGTTCCTTTAAGGCATGAGATCATTTAAGGCATGAGGAGTGCAAGTTTGGCCCTAGCAGGTTTTCTTTTGAATTGCACGTTCAGACTGAGAGGACACAAAGGTCTCAGAGGAAAGAGCAACTAAAAGCCCAGTGAAACTTTGGTGGCTGTGATGTTTAGACTCTGCACTTACCCCACCCAATTGCATTTTCCTCTGCAAATCCATCTGTGTGGCTCCCTCATGGGAATTGTATTTGGGAGAAGCCTTTAATGTTGCTCCTTCCTGTAGAGTATGTCTCCACCATTAATCTTCCTTCTGAGTCTCCTTTGATGAGAGAGTGCTGCTGATTTCTCACCTGGATATGGTAGAGGCTGAGCTCTGTCTCTTCTGAGGGGGGCATTTTTCATGCTAGGATAACCTGCAATAGCTTCCCTTGATCTTCCAAGAAGCCTGTCAGGCAGAGGATATTTACACCCCTGCCCTGTGGTGCATTCGGGTGATTTGCATAATGAAGGTCCAAATGGAACAAGGAACCAAGAGGATAAACCAGGAGTTAAAAGCAGATTGGATTCTCTGGTTGCAGAGGAAGACTGGCCTCCTGTGCATCAGCCTGCAAGATACAGAGAGGTTATTGTGGGTGCAGATTTACAGTGCTGGTAATAGTAACTCCTGAAGTTGTATATTTTTTGGCATAAAATTGTCTTCATAAAGATTCTAGTTGTACATCCCACATACACAGGGCCTTAGTTTGTGACAGCCAAGAAACAAAATCTGAATCTTGCCAACAAGTGGCTGTCATAAATGGTGCAAGCAGACTTCAGGAATCTGCTGGGTTCCATGCTGAAGGGGATTTTAGCAGTTTTACTGTCATTCCATAATGAAAAAATGAAAAAGCCTTCATCAAGCACCATCTTTCTGGTCAGCTAGTAGCACAGAGATATATTGAAGACTGACTAATTTTTTTAGTGAGGGAGATCCAGTATGTGTACTGGCAAGGTATCCTAGGAAAAGCATTTGTTTTGTAGGCAAAGGAAAAGCAAAGATTGGATTCAGTTTGCAGAGGCCTTTGAAGAGGAAGAAATGCTAAAAAGGCCAGGGGGAAGGAGACTCTCTTGTGCTTTGAGTAGGTGAGAGCTAACAGTGCTGGGAACCTGAAGTAAAATGAGGGCAGGTTTTCAGCAGAAAGATAGTTAGAGTCTGAACTTGCACCTCCCACAGATGAGGCACTGGAAAAATATGTAGCATGGAGGTCAATGCATAAATCTTGATTGCAGAAGGAATAATAGGAACAGGCTTTTTTCTTGTTGAATGCTCTTTGGCTTGCTTTGACCATTTATGTGGGACACTGCAAGGCAGGTGAGAAGGTGAAATTTGGTCTGACATGGAATTTTTACTTTAGGTATCTGCTTCTTTTCTGTGCTTGTAACTGTTTTTCAGGTGCCTTGTCACTTGGGCCCAGGTCACTGCATGTAGACTGAGGCAGCACGAAGCCCTCTCTTATTTTAAAAGAGTCAGAGAGCACCGTCTCCTGGTTGTGAGCTTTACTAAGTGGAGGGAGAAACTCCTGAGAGCTGAACAAGTGCCAGGAGGGAGAAAGCACAAGTGGCAGGAGCCCTCTCCAGGTAAAGCCTGTCACCGCTGGCGAGTGGCTGCAAGAGGACAGCAAGCCCTGCGCCTGGGATCTGCAGCTACTGTCAAACAAGTAAGAGAAGATAAAGGTCCCTATGAGACAGTTATTATTAACTCAGTGAGTCATGAGGCACTGAGATAGTGTGACAAGGCTTGTATAAAAACCTGGTTTGATTTGTGGTGACTGCTTAGTCCCTGCTGTGAAATTCTTCACAGACTGTGCACACAACTTCATCACCATAATCTGGCACTGATTGCAACAACCATATGGAGCACAGCAATAAGGAAAGGAGACATTTTGACCAGAGAGATGAGAGCACTCTTTCCTTTCTGCTCAAAGATAAGATGGGATAATCACTGTTCCTGCAGAGCAGAGTGAGCTGTCAGAGTTGCAGCTTTTTTCAAAAGACTCACAGCTAGCAAACTACAAAGAGGTCGATTGATTTGGAAGGGCTGAGTCAGTCCTGCTGGGATCTCATCTGTGCAGTTTCCAGCCTGGGGTCTAGCACATTAAGCTACCTGCAGAGCTGTGAGCCTCTAAGACTGGTTTGTGTGAGTGCTTGTGTGCATTGTGTTTACTCTTGGCTGCAGCTGTGTTATTTCTGTTTGCAGGCCTGCAACTACTGGACCAGAGCAGCTGCCTTTTCCCAGTGCTTACGGCAGCGCAGTACCCTCATAGGTGTTAGGAAAAGCAGGAAGATGTCTCTCTCTTGGTCCACGAGTAAGAAGATTCTCCCTCCTCTCTTCCTTTCACAGACCCATGTGGGGAGTGTGACTGATGAGGGAAGGGGATTAGTGTTTACTAGTTTAATGACTGGATTCCTCTGTGGAGTAGGAGCTCATGGCAATCAAACTCAGTGGATTTCTTATGTGTTCAGGAGCTGAAGGACTAAGGCTCCTGGCAGCTCTGATGTCTCCCTCTCTAGCTCCAAGGTTAGCTCCTGTGTTTCTCTTTTTTTTTTAGAAAGCAGAAGAGGCAGAGAAGATTCAGCACCAACTGGACTTTTTCCCAGTGCCATTCAGCGCTGGCTGGTGATCTACAGGAGCCAAAACAGGGCTGAAAGGCTGCTGGAGAGACCTGGTGCAGTAGGACCCTCTCGTGCACATGCAAGGATCCAGGAGAACACAGCAGAGGTGGGCTTGGAGGAGTGGGCTATGAAGTGGCTTGGGTAAGTGGAATGGAGGGCTCTGGGCTTCCTCTTGCTGATACCATCAGGGAAGGGCCCCCTTGTATGGCTGGTAAAACTTACTTTCTTCTTTGCCTGCAGGAGGAAATACCTGAGGTGGTGGCATCATACAGTGGTACTGCACCGGTGCCAGCATGACAGGAAACTGCTCTGCCTGGCAAGGGCATGGCATCAGTGGAGAGAGGCCAGCAGGGTGGTGATACTGGCTCAGGTGTTGGTGAGTGTCCAGTGCCACTGGGCTGGCAGTGATGGGTGTTACTGGGCAAGCCTGCTCTGCCTGTAGCCTCACATCCTAGGAGATGAAACCTGGGGGTTTAACAAGTACCAGTATGCACCAGTATACTGTGGCTAGTCTTTCCCTTGTTCCTTTTGAAATGTCAGCTTGACAGATTGGCATATCCACAGATTTAGTTGTGCTTTGCCCTTACAGATGGGAAGCTGAAACAGGATTTGTCTAGATTGTCTGTAGACTCTGCAAAAAGTTCACAGCAATTATTACAATCTTTGTCCTCATCTGTGTTCCTGATACATCCCACTGGTGTCCACAGCTTACTAAGAGCTGTCATTTGGCTTCCCCTCCTGCTCATAGCCATGTTCTGCCTGGTTCCTGGATATTAGCTGTGTGAGATGTGCTCTGGCCTGCCCAGATAACAAGATGATGCCTGTATAGTGTGAGCATGTCCATAGTCACTGAGGAGCTGTGCTGGAGCACAACAGGGCATTGTCCTTTCCCCAGGGTACTGGGACTTAGCCACACTATGCTGGAGAGAGCAGTTCAGCAAGAGCTCTGTTATTAGTCTGCTCTGTTTGTTACCAATGCAAGGTCTTTCAAGAGGGACTCAGGATAGCAAATGGACAAAGTGGGACTGGAGGGAAGTAAGGTAATTTGCCTGCCAGAGCCCAGTTAATCTGTGTGCTGCCTCTTTTCCTGGCAGGACCAGCAGCGGCTGATAGAAAAGGCCTGGAGGGTGTGGAGACAAAGATATTTGCAAAGCTGTGTGGTGCAGAATCTTTTGAAGGAGGAAGCCAGGAGCCTCCTGTCTCAGGTAAGCATTTATGTCTTCTTCAATTCAGTGGACCTCAGTGGTACAAAAAGCACCCCAAAGGGACAACTGGTGTTCCCTGTATCTCTCTCCCTGCACAATGCACCTGCTTAGGGAGAAGTTGAATTCATCAAGGAATGGGACTTGCCAGTAAAAAAGGAAAAAAAAAAGCTTCCAGATTTACATGAGTTCATCTATGGGTGTTTTTCAAAGCTTTGTGTCAGGAGTCAGTTTCCCTGACATGTGCCCCCTTCCCTGCTGTTATTAGTGATGTTAATCCCCTAATCCCCTGCCTCTTGAGGCTCCACTCAGGGAAGAATCAGGCTCCACATTGGTGCAGGAGGACTGTGCTGACTTGCACTCAGGGGCGAGCAAATCACTATGAATTTAAGCAAGCAGGCAAAGCCTTAGTACTCATATCCAGTTTGCTCCTTTGCCTGCCTCCCAAAGATTCATGTAGGATTATTTAGGTCCTCCACCACAGGAGCAGGTACTGAAATTAGAGGGCAGAGGGAACATTGGTCTTTCTTCTCTCACATTGATTTGTACTCTGCATGCCCCATATTGTCTCCAGGAGAGACAGGGAAGAGTTTTGAGTGAAGGTTGAGGCAGCTGGCAGAGCCGTTGCTAGAAGGAAAGCTGTGTTTATGGGTTCTGTGAGAATGGCTGCAGCCCCTCAAGGGTAAACCTGAGTGTTTGATTTGTCCACTTTCCTCTTTCAGGCCTTTGGAAGGTGGTGGCAGCTCACAGCATTCCGGTGCAAGCACAAAGGATCCTGAATGGAGGGGGCCTGCCTGCAGCTGCTGCTCATTTCAGGGCACGTGGAGGATACAGTGCTTGTCACAACAAAGAGCTGGTCCTGTGCCATCAACAAAGAGAACACTCTGCTCTTACAATAAAAGCAGTGCTGCTGGCCAGAAGGATGACAGCCAAAAACAACCAGGAAGAGATGGTACCTAGTGAAAGGTCCTCTTTAAAAGACTTGTATCCTACCTCCTTAGCAGCACAAATAGAGAAGTTACTTACAGTTGTGAGGTTGCATTCTCTTCTTCTCTGGACCCTGCTTTTGCTGGAGTTCTGATTAAAGGTCAAAAAAAAAACCTTGTAGGCTTTCCTTTTTACTCAGTATTTTTTCCCTGGACAGGAGCTTGGTGTCAAGGGGGGAGTATGCAAATACAGTCTTAGGGATGGGCAGGAGTTTGTGGGTGTTGTTGATTCCAAAGTCTGGATTGAGTAGGTGCAAATACAGGTCTTTATTTTTAGATTTGGCTTTCACCCGAGAGGGGGTGGGGGTGGCAGATTTCCACATAGCTCCCACCTCCTCCCCCTGTCTAGGTCCATCAGCTCTTCATTAAGCCTTTCAGTGGGTGGCCAACCTCCTGACTGCTTCCTGCTGGTTCATTTCTGTGCTGAATGGGCAAGGTATGAAGAAACCTGCTGGGAACAGCTGAGCACCAAAAGCTTTGTTGAGGCGAGACAGGCGTGTCTGATCCCCAGCCTTCCCATTACTTGCCTCTATGATTGATGCCTTGTAATTACCCTGGATATATGAGCCCGGTCTCAGACAGCTGTAACAAGCGGGCCTGAAGAATCTGGAAAAGGCTTTTCTTCCTTGCTTGTTTGAAAGAGATGCTCACAGCATGGTGGGGATCTTGAAATCCCACTGGGAATTGCTCCGAGGTCGTTTTCCTAGCCTATGGCAGCTTTGCAGGATTGTTAAATACACAAAGCAGCCTGAGCAGCTTCCCCAACCCCTTATTCCAATGCCGTGGGGCCTAAGGCTGGTAGGAGTCATTAGGTCAGGAAAGATAGGTTATCTTTCCTGCTCTAAACTTATCTTTCCCACAGGCACTGGAAAAAAATACTGTGACCTTGCAGAACTGAGCTAAATAGTGTAGGTGGTTACTTTTGGTAAATCCTAGAATTTAAGTTCTCTGCTCTACCACGGAGCTTGGGCCATACTCAGGCCATGCACTGAATGTGAAGGCAGAACAGCCCCAGAAACAATTGATTTTCTTAAAGTTTTCCCTAGTGCCAGGTGATTAATTAGCAAACAACACGAGTCTGCTAGAGCATGGCCTAGTACAAGAGACATTTGTATGTATATATTTTATTGTATGTAATCTAGGAAATAATGTGATTCCTATTTAGTCTTATCCAGAATGGAAGTTCCCATAGTCCTATTAAAAAGAAAACAGGAAATACAATACAAGGAGAAAAGTCAGGAAGAAAATTTGAACGTTCTTCTGGAGTGAGTGCAGAAGTGCCTGATGATCAACTGTGAAGAAATACATTTTAGGAGTGCAATATAAAAACAGTTTGACTTTCTTTTCCAGGTTGGTAACTGCTGATATAATCCCCTTGCATAGGTACAGCTGACAGGAGTGTTTCTGTCCTCCTGCCAGCATTTCTGGCATGGGAAAGTTACCAGAATCTCCTGTTCTCCTGTTACTGTAATTAGCTTAATTGTGATTAGCAGCACTTCATCCTGCAGACCCCGGCCTTTGGGCTTAGTCTGGAGACTCAGCTCAGAGGCTCAGGTAGTTCTGGCTATTGTTCAGTGAGAATGGCTCAGGAGCCTTTGTGCTTGGGACAAAAGAGCACATGGTGTGGGTAGATTAGAGCACCACCCCGATCATGGTTTAGGAGTGTGTTCCTTGTCAGCACAGGAGCTGCTGCTCTCCCTGAAGCCAGTGGAAGGGAGGAGGAAGTAAGAGATTAGAAGAATTTTCACTGCTGAGTTGGAGAATTCAACAGCTCAAAAGTATCCTCCACAACCTGCCAGAGGCAGTTTTCTAGTGGGAAGTCATTGTCCACCAGGTTGACCAAGTAATAGTTGTCATGGATGTACTGGATGATCATACGAGAGGGTGATTCCTCTTCATAGAGCTTGGCCCATTGTTCGATCCACAGCGCAAAGGCCTCGTCCTGCCACGGGAACAAAAAAACGTTGGCAGTTGTGAAACATCTTCATGTTACTTAGTTTAGGATAGCCAGTGTTAACACACATGACTGGCCAGACTTGTGTGGCTTGTTTCTTCTCAGTATAAATGGCAAGTGTTGAGCAAGGAGCCTTGTGCTTTCCAGTCAGTGGGAAGTGCCCAGAGCTGAAAGGAGACACATTTGCAGTACAATGGATGGCTCAATGCTGCCCCTGTGTGTGTAAGAGAGGAGAAGAGCCACTGTCCAGCACTCCCAGGCTTGGGACAGTGCCAGCAGTGGCTCTCGATCCCCATTACTGGATTCTTTGTGTCTGCAAACAGCTCTTGCTGGAGCTGAGGGAGCAGGAGGAACAAGACCTCTACCTCTGCAAGGCAATATAGCAACAGACCTCAACTGTGAGGAGTGTCAGAGACTAAAACTAAACCAGACACTCTGAACTTCCAGGGCATCACAGCAATGTATGCAACAAAAGGGAGAACTCACCTTCCAGGAGAGGAAGCTTACAGGATCCACTACAGTGGGCTGGATGATCTCCCTTCCAGGGAAGATACCCCAGGTGACAGCATTGGGTTGCAGATCTGGAGCATTGGTGATATTCTGGCCCTGCCAAAGGAAGAAAAGCCTTTCTGAAGCAACTGCTGGAGGAGAGACTGAGTGAGTTGGAAAAAGTATATTTACCCTCTCCTTGTTAAGGGACCAGACAGCTGCTGCACACCACAGCTGCCTTGCTTTAATTTCCCTTCCCTTCATCAGCCCTCATGTCTGAATATTTGTTGTCTCTCTCCCAGGGTGGTGAAAGGAAAGTGTCCTGTGAATAACGGCCTTACCTTGACATTGACAATGTGGTAGTTCACTCGCAGCTCGTACTTCTTCAGCACCTTGAGCAGTGCCGTGACAATTTCACTGGAGGTGAAGAACTCGAGGTATGCCTGCAGGGATGGATGGAGGAAGGGGAAGAGAATCAGAGCACGGCAGAACTGGACAAATACAGGTGAAAAACAACATTTGTAGAGTCTGGGCTTCTTTCTTTGTTCATCCCCAGAAACACTTACTACAGAGGCTTGGGCAAAGGACAGAGTAAATTAGTAAGTGAGCTAGGGAAAAAAATAATTGGGGAGAGCAGAGGGAACAGCCCAGGAACAGTGCAGTCAAGAAAGCTACATGCTCCCTGTTTTGCATCTACACAAGCAGATAAGCAGGAACAAACTCCAGTGTGTCCACAATTGCTGCACAAGGAAGCAGTCTGCCAGTATGATTGGAAGAAGCCTGAGCTTAATCTTTATTTTACAGCAGTGTCTTGTCAAGGCAGCCCAGCCTGGTGAGAGCAGAACTTAGGGGTCTAAGATGGGCTCTCCCAAGCACCATTCCCCGTGCTCATCTTTTGTTCATAATTCTCCCCATGTGCTTATACAACCAAATTCTGTGCTTGGCTGCTCCCAACAACTGCTTCCCCTCCCCCAATTTCCTGGCTATTTTGTGAGATGATGGATTTCCCTCACCTCAGGGGAATGTTTTCCTTTGAAAACATAAATGCATTTGCCATCTGCTGGTCTCTGGCTTTACCGGTTTGGATCCCTTTTGAACAAGGATGCTTTGTTTTCCAGTATGAGCTACTTGCCTGGCATTCACCTTGATGGGATATTCCTATCACAGCCATTAGGCAAGGCTCTAGGGTCTGAAATGCCTGACAGGGGGAGACAGGCATGGCAGGCATGACTGTTTGCAGGCCAGGGAAGGAACGTGACAGTTGTCTGAAAGCACAGAACAGTGCATGCAATGGGGGCAACTGCAGAGAACTCTGCCATACAGAAGGACAGAGAAAATTTTTTATCATCGTGAGATGCTGGGTGGTAGAGATACTACCTCATTGATTCTCATTTTGTGAAAAATCTGGGGGCTTTGTGCATCACTGAATCAGATGCAGAGGGCAGGCACGTATATATAAAATGTCACAGCCCTGCTCTAGAAATAAGTTACCAATGATTACTTGCTGAGAATGAAACCATGAAACTCTGCAGATGTTCAATAGATGTTTTGAGGTGGGGGGAACACAGCTGTGAAGTCAGCCATGAAGATGGCATTATGGCTCTTAAGACACCAAAGGAGCTTTGCCTTTTCTCACCAAGAACACATTAAGATAAGGATTATGTGGATGTAAGCCTGGGACCTCGCAGCCTAACAGAGACCAAACTAGATCAAACTCTTTGCTGCCTAGCCCAGAGTAATACAGTACCTTTTGGAAAACATAACCTCCACTGGGCCCCCAGCCTACAATGGGGTCTGTGGATGGCTTGCCATTGATGTTTGGCTGGGAGTTGATGGTCAGGATTCCTCGTCTGTTGACCTTCTCCAGCTGATCCTTCAGAAGGTTGGTTTCAGTAGCAAGAGGGTCATCATTCCAAGGCATGCATGTAACCTACCATGAGGGGAAAGGATGGCTCACAATGGATGTAACAAACCTTTGATTACCATCTAAGTGTTGAAGGAACTCAGCAGTGCCTTAATAGTCTAACACACCTGCTTCAGGAGAGAGTTCCCAGGTTTGGTTCAAGGGTTAGGATATGCTCAACTGTAAGAATGACTGCTGAAGTCAATCAATACTGATCCTGTCATACTGTAGCACCTTTCCTTTTATGTTGAGCCTTATCTCTGGCTACTGGACCCCCTTCAACCAGTGTACCAGCAAATCCTTTTGGATAGAGAAGTGCCAATCCTTCTTTAGGAAAAACAGTGTGATACCAGGAGCAAGAGGAAGTGTGCACTATTGTTTGTGCCACACTGACCATCCCTTCCTGAGCTCTGACTCACCTTATACCCATTCCTGTTGGGTTCTCCAGTGATATAACATGTGAACACCTCAAAGACACTTTCCTCACTAGTCAGTTCTTCTCCCCACATCTTCAGAAGCTCCTCCCGGGGAGACTTGCTCTTCAGATAGAAGAGGTAATAGTCCTTCAGTTCCCCAAAAGCTGGAGAGGAGGAGTTACCCCTGTAAGGAGAGAAGACACAGACCTGAAGTCACCGAGGAAGATGAGCTGATTTGGTGATGCAGGAAGACAGCCAAGCAGCAAGAGAAGTACACAACAAAACCCACCTAGACACCAAAAGTCTCATAGTTTTGGTGCCATTCGCTTCACCTCACTCAAATCCAAGCAACAGGGGACCACTTTGTTACAAAGCCACCAAGTGTGCCCAGGACATCAGGCTTTCCTACCACAGCTCTGCCTTACTGCAGGTGACAGCTTACCATCGGCCATTGGGGAAGTCATCCCACTCTTGGGTTCGATAGATGTAACTCTTTGGCCTGGAGGCCCAGAAGATTGGCCGGACATCTTCCACTCTTCTCTTGGGGTGAGCACTGACTGCCCAGGGCAGAGGCCGCCTGCAGGGGATGAGCAGATGTTAACACAGCTCCTCTGCTGACTTTCCACTAAAGGCTGGAAGCCTTTCCCATGGTGCAATTGCCCCTGGGGAGAAATAATGGGCTGAGAAGAGTTCTGTTTGTCAAAAAGTGGGACAGGAAACTCTTCTTCCTTTATGGAAAATATTACCTACTCAGTTCCCTCACAGCATGCTCAATAGGGTCTATTTAATGTTAAGGTACAGGACTGACACCTGAAATTGGAAAAGGTAAGGGCAAAGCACTATGGGAAGCTACTTCAAGGAAAAATAAAAAACAGATGTCAATTTTCCTTCGCTTGTTGTCTGTGCTGAAGCCTGTGGACTCAGAGAGAAATCCACATTCCCTCTCTCAGCTGCAGAGAACCCTAGAAATCCACAGTGGGAGCAAACCCCTGGCCTGTAAGGGGTTGTGATGGGCATCAGAAACATGCTTCTTCCAAGTGGCAGCTCTAAGCTCTGGGTTTTTAAAGTCACAGAATGCCTACTTTAAAGCTACTTGTCTAAAATAAATTCCTCCTTTGGCTGTCCCCTCTATTCCTCCCAGCTTTTGTTGGAGATCTGGGGGAAGAGTGAACGACTAAATGCAAAAGGTGATAAAAGAAAAAAAAAAGGAAAAAAGGAGAGTCGAGGTATTGACCTATCCATTATTTGTACCTTCAGTGGATGGGATGGATGGATGGATGCAAAAGTGGAACTAACAGAAGCCAACACATTCTGCTTACCTTGGGTCCTCTTTCCATATGCCCAGGCGCTTCAGGACCTCAGTCGTAGCCACCTCCCGATTGAGGGTGTAGAAGTGGAGCCCGTGCACCATTCCACTGTCCAGCAGCTCCCGGCACATGGACACTGCCAGCTCCACCCCATAATTCCTGATAGCTGCGTCATTGTCCTTGATGGGTTCAATCACATCTTTGATTTCCTGAGGAACTTCCAGCTTAGAGAGCTTCACCAGCTGGCGCAGGGAGTGGTAACCCTGCATGAGGATGCAGATTGTCATTTTTGCAAGACTCTTTTTTGCCATCCCAGTAACATAGGTACTTGATCTCTATTTAGTGGCAGGAGATTTAGAACTGGGGCTCTGGAATGTACTCCCAGGCCCCATCTCTAGGATGGTATTGCAGTCCAGGTCATGTCACTTTAGGTGATTTCTCCCCACATCCTTGCCTGAGCCCAGTATGCTGACAGTGACTCAGGACTTGCAGGCCATTGTCCTTTATATCCCTTTTTGCCATAAGGGCACAAGAAACCTTTCCAGCTTCTTATTTGCTGCCTAGGAGTTAAATTTAGCAAACCACCTACAGATTTATTACATTCAGCAGTCTCTCTTCCCTGAAATTTTGTGGAGGATATTCACAGACGTCTCTCAGGCTCTAACCCACAAACACCTAACATCCTAGATCCTTATTCCCTCCCCAAATCCAAATTACTGGATTTCACCTGTATAGGGAAGATGCCAGGAATAATGGGGCAGGTAATGCCAATGGCTTGACAATCCTTCATGAACTTCAGAAAGGTTTCTGATCGGAAGAAAAGCTGTGTAATGATGAAGTCTGCTCCAGCAAAGACTTTCTCCTTCAGGTGCCTCAGGTCTGCCTCATAACTCTCTGCTTCAGGATGACCCTTGGGGTAGCCTTTGGGGAGAAGGTGGGGAAAGAAAAAAGAAAAATGTGGTCAGGACAACATGCAGAAATTAGGAAGTATCCAGTCTGATTGTACAGTCACAGCCCAGGTCCAGGGAGGCACTGCTGAGCTGAATTCCTGTCTCAGACACTACCACACACTCTGCAATACAAGGCATTTATTTACCTGCCACACAGATGTCGAAGTAATCATCAAATTCATTGCGAATATGCTTAACCAGATCAACAGCATGGTTGAAACCATCTACTTCTTCCTCCCATTCCTCACCAGAAGGATCTGAAAAGAGAATAAATCCACAGTTCTCTCCAACTGTTTGCTGAGATCTGCTAGTTCTGTAAAGACCACCTGGTATCAAAAGGAAGACAGAGATGAGCTCCCAAATCTGCAGTTTTACCTATGGACTGGTAATGTCTGCCCTTGAGCTGGAGGGACTAATAACAAAGCTCTCAGGTGAAACACAGTCTCAGCATTTAATTCCTGCAGAAGGAGCCCTTAAATCTTCTCTGTTTTTACTCTGGAATTGAACACGACAGCAGCACAGCCTCTGCACTACACATCACAGGACAGAAAGATTCACCTCCACGCAGTGCCATGATGTTCTTCAACCCGAGCCGCTTGGCCTTCTGCAGATGCCCTGTGATGTCATCCTTGGTCTGGTTGCAGCATGTCATGTGCAGGATGGTCTCCAGGCCACAGTAGTTCACTGCAGTGTTGGCAATAATCATGGAAGAGGTTTCCTTGTCAGATCCTGGGTCTCCTGCAGGGTGCCACGTCACATCAATGAAGAGGGGACCACCTGCTCCCATGCGGTCAAACCTGGGGGGTTTAGAGCTGTGTTAGCCTACACCAGATAGCCAAATCCCCTTCCTGTGCCTCAAATATCTTCCTCACTTCTAGAATTCCAGCAGCAGGCAGAGAGAGCCTTGATGACAGCAACAGGATAGACCACAAAGTGTTGCACTAAGAGTTTAGCAAGTGGCCAATGTAAATAAGAAGAGCCATCCTTGAAGGCTTCATGGGGAAGAGCTTATGATTTCTTAGAAGGGGCAACTGAGGTGTTCTCTGTACAACAAACTTCCTCCCTGCATGCTCTAATAGACTGATGCAGCTTCTGATAGACAGCATTGCAAGTCCCATTCCTTTTGAGATGGGAGACTGTACTGCAGCCCCCTGTTGCCAGCTGGAACTGTAGAGGCCACAAGGGCTTCCCTAATTTATCTCCCCTAAAACCCTTCTGTTTAACATAGAGCATTGGCATATAGCAATTACGAAAAGAATTATGAAATACCCTCTTCTCCTCCAGGTAAGTCCATGGTGGCTCCTGGGGCTCCAGAATAGCTCCTAGCTCTCCTGAGACCTATCAGCTTTCATTTAGCATGCAGATGTAGACACCTATGTCAGAGGTTGAAACTGTAATACTGAGGCACAAATCATAGTGGCTGGAAGAATATTGAAAGAAAATAGGAATCTGTTTCAGGGATTTTGGCACACTGTCCATCAAAGAATGTTTTATGCCTTTACTAGGTACTTTTCTGCCCCAGCATTGTGC
>VZTT01009718.1:0-11105 GCA_013400855.1 Buphagus erythrorhynchus | reverse complement strand
CAAACCTCATTCATTAACCCTCTCTAGCCCACAGACCACCTGTGGGTCCTACTATAATCCCCTAAATTTAAATAGTAAGAACATCCCTGCTGCTCTCCAAGAAAGAAGAAAAAGAAAAAAAACCTCTGTTTTCAAAGCTAAAGTGAACTTTTGTTTAAACTATTATAATCCTTAAAGTGTGCCTCATAAGTTGATATAGTTAATAATATAGTTATATAGTTAATAATATAGTTAATATAGTCAATAATAGTTATAAAGAAACCTGTTAGTTAAAGAATGTTTTTATATAGTAATCAAATTTCCATTCTCCTGGGCAAATGATCACTGTAACATCAAAGCCACAACAAAACTGTTTCTTGTAGAAAAATCTCCATAGACAAAAAAAGGAAGTCTCCTCTCCCAAGTGAATTAGTAAAAAACTATTTTAAAAATGGTAAACGGACTGAATTGTTTTCTATGCGTTTTCAGCGTGAAAAAAAGTGTGTAAAGAAAAAAAAAGTAGACTAAAGTTTTATTCTAAATTTTTTTTCTTATAATTTCTAGTAATAAAGTTTCTCTTTGTACCATTTAAAGTTAAGCTTTTTTTGCCTTCCTCCCCAGAAAATTTCTAATTAGTAAACCAAAACCACTACACACACTCCAGTTATCTGTGTTTCACTATCAAAATGCTCAAATTCCTGTCCCTTTCTGCTGCTTCAGCCACATCTGAGTTAGGAAATCAGGGCTTGTGTGGCTGCTGTGGCTCTGCTGGAGGAGCTGCAAAGCTGGCTCCCCATTCTGCAGTGGGAAAGGCTGCTGGATAAACTCCTCAGGAAAGGATGTTCAAACATTTCATTGGGAAATGCCCCTTTTGCCTTGGTAAACCTGCCAGAAATGCAGGTGCAGCGTGGCAAGGACTGGGAAAATGCTGCTTTAAATCAGATTATTCAGGTTTGTGCCTGAATTATCTGAAACCCTCCCACCAGCTGATTTTTGTCCATCCCAGCAGACAGACCACTACTGGATTAGATATTTTATTAGATATTAGATATTCCTTACTCATGTGCAGGTTATTTCGGTGTGTGGCTTTCCCTAACACACATTTCCCTTTCCCACTTAGGCTCTGAAATACCTGGATTATATATTTACAGGAGTCTTCACCTTTGAGATGGTGATCAAGGTAAGAACTTCTCCAAGCAGAGATTCACCTCCTCTTTCAGATTCAATTTTGAGAAGCTGGAGAAAGGGTGGGGCAGGACAGAGGTGGGAAGGATGGAGAGCTCTAACTTGGGAACAGCTCTCACAATCAGGGGCAGCAGCTCTCCTGGCTGCCTTAAGCTCATATTTTATGCAGGAAAATCAGGATATCTTTAGGAGCTGTGGCTATGTGAGAGAATAAGAACTGGGAGGACAACAGGAGCTGCCAGACCTTCCTGAGACACTCCTGATTCTTCCCTTTTCCTTTGGTACTGAGCAGGAATATTAATAACAGCTGACTCTTGGTTTGGCACGTTTCAAAAAGCTGAGAATTATCTTTTTACTTAGCAGGGTGACAGGTTTAGCCAGGACTGTGGGGTAGGAACTTCCCAGAGAGCAATTCCATAAAGTCAGGATTCAGTGCTGGGGGGTAAGGCAGGAGTTGGGTTTTCCTGTCAGAGCAAGATGCAAAAGAGATACAGAATAAAACCAGGATTAATGCATGTGTGTGCAAAAAATCCCAGGGAGCAGTGAGAACTCTCATTTCTACAGCTGTTGGTTGTGGTTTATTGATTTGAGCTTCATTTCTGGGAGAGTTTTCCTGCCTGTTAGAGAGGAGCAGCTTGGCTGAGTATCTCAGCAATTTGTGAAGGGTCCTTTGATCCAGAACCTTCTCCTGCCCTTTGGCAGGGTGCCTTTGGGCCAGGTTTTATTAAAACTCTTCCTTTTCCTGGGTTTTCTCTGCAGATGATTGACTTGGGGCTGCTGCTCCACCCTGGCTCCTATTTCCGTGACCTGTGGAATATCCTGGACTTCATTGTGGTCAGTGGGGCCTTGGTGGCTTTTGCCTTCTCGTAAGTTCATTTTCCTTCTCCTCCCAAATCCCAGGGAATAAATGACAGAGGGGACAGGGCCCTGGCACAGGGACAGTGGATGTGCAGTGGCTGTGGCTCCATTTCTCAGTGAAATGTTCAGTCCCTGCCCTTTCTCCTCTCTAGTGGGCAGGGGTGGGAAGAAAAGCAAAAACCCACCGGAATTTGTGTCCTGGAATCTCGGACTCCTCCCAGCTCTCGGCTGAGCCCGTGCACTGCTCATTCAAACACACAGCCAGGATTCTCAGGACTCCCTGGCCAAGTTCTTCTCAGGAACTCAGTCAGTGTCTCCAGTCAGTGGTTGTGAGAATTGCTCTCATTTTGAAAAAACAGTTCAAGAAATCAGCTGATAGCTCCAGAACTCTTGGCAAACCCTTATTTCCACAGTTGTGGATACTTCTGGTTCACAAACCTTTGCTATTTCTCTCCTTTTCTCTCCTCTCTCTGTATTTCCTCTGAGTTTCACTTTTAGTGCTCCCTGTCTCAAACCCAGCTCTGTGTTTATGCCTTTAAATAATACCCACGTTCTTCTTTCATGTCAGGGAGGATTTTGAGCAACAAACAATAGAGAGAATAGGAGAAATTAACTTTAAAAATTAAGATTAGCTTCTCATTTGAGCCTATTTTTCTTGGAAACAACCAGTGGAAGAGCAATGCAGGTTATTCCAACCTTCAGGAGCCAAGCTGGAGAATGGAAAGAAATTTTCCACTGGGATTGTTGTTTGCAAATCCTTTCCTGAGAAGCAATAGGAGAGACCTGGAAACAGGCAGCAGGACATGACCACGTTAATCTTGTGCTAAATTAGCCCCGAGCAATTAGGGGAATGTTCAGCAGCCTGCACTCACGGGTTTGGAGACACGATGATTAGAGGAGAGGAAATTGTTTCACTTGCTAATGAGAATTAGCAGCGTTTGGCTAATGAGAAAAGCATCCACCTTTGTCAGGGAGCTGCAGAGCGTGGCTGGGCTGCTTTAGAAATTTATTTAACACAGGTATAAAAATTTATTTAACACAGGTAAATGCCTGCTCCTCCCTCACCTCTGCACAAAAAAAAAAAAAAACAAAAACAAAAAGCAATGAACAAAATGTTGCCTTTCTGGGAAAATGTTCCTCAGCAATTTTTCGTTTTCTGTGCTGTCAAAATTCCTGTCACATCGAGGCTGTGAGATTTGTGTTTTAGATCTGCTTTTCTTCCGTGCAAATGCTGAATACAAATAAACCCTCGAAGTTAAATTGACCAAAAAGTGGATGGGCAGGATTGATATTTTAGGTGTGATTTCTGGGGATATTGAAATCTGGGCTGCACCTGATCCTTCACCAAATTAGTTAGGTCTTGGAGAAAATCATATCCAACATAATGTTTTCAAAGGGATGCTGCCCTCCCCTCTTTAAACATTTTGTCCCTCATTAAAAATCAGATTTTTGGAGGAGCTGACTGCTCTGCCCTAAGCAAAATTGTCTTGGTGGAAATTTAATATCCAAAATAAAATATCTAAAATTTAATATCCAAAACCAGACTGCTTTTTAAGCTTGACTAGACATGTGTGGGGTTTTATTTCCCTGCACATGAAATGGATCTGTGGAACATCTTTCAGAACTAGACTGACTTAAGCCAGACTGAGTTAATCACAAATTTAACTTTAAAAAGCCATGCAGCAACATTAGAATTTAACAAAGCTCCTCTGAATTGAAGAGAGGTAGAGAAGTAAAATAATCACAAAAAACAACATAACCCAGAGTCTGGGGTTCCATGAGAATTTCCCTTTTCCATCAGGAATTCAAACTTCCAAGCCTGATGGGAGAAGGAGAATTTTGGGAGCCCTTCAGAGCAGCTCCCTGTGCTGTGAGAACAAACCTCAGACTCTGGCTTTAAAACATCTTCTCTTTGAACACGATTTTCTTTTGAGGGAGATTTTCCTTGCTTGAGTTATGCATTAAAATGAATAATTTTTAATCTTTCCGAGGCTTTTCGTGCTCAGGTTTTCTTCTCTTGCTGATGTTGGGCCATGAATATCTAACAGCACCTCATCAACCTCTAAATAAATTACTTCTACATCCCCTGCCTGTGCTTTATAATAGGTGCCCCAAGCTGCTTTTATTTTCCACTGTGAGTGAGTCTTGAGCAGGGTTTTACAGCCAGGGACTGCATAAGCCCTGCCTAGTTACTGTCTCCCAGATTAAAGTCAGACAAGCTTCTTTATGAGGCTCAGGGAAATTTGAATTTCTTCTGTGATTTTTGTGCTTTCTGTAAGCCCTGCTCCCCATCCCTGTTCCTGTAGGCAGCATCCAAGGCAGGGAATGCCTGCAGCCTCCCTGGAAAATCAGTCATTCCTAGGAAATGACTTTTCCCTCTTCCAGTTCTGAATCCTGACAGGGCAGAGCCATGACTTAGGCCCAGCTCCTGGTTTGGTTAAACCAGATGGTCACAGATAATCCCAAAAAGGAGCTTCTGGAGGCTCTTTGTTGTTCAATCAGTTGGATTTTTCCAGCAAATCCTACAGCCCTGTCCCCCTCCTCAGTGTCACTGAAAATGGGATTTAATGTGGCTGTCAACCCACCACTGTCACGTGCAAGGTGGGATTTAATTCATGGTTTTGTCCCCTGAAGGTGATGTGAACCAGCTTCTTGCTGAATGAACCCATCCCTAAAATCCTGGGAATAGCAGAGCTCCCTGAAATGCTCCCATCTGGAATATTGCAGCAGCCTGTGTTAATTCAAGCATTTGAGATGGTATCAGTCACTGGTACAAGATGGATAAAATCCAGCTCTCAAAGCAGCTATGGGTTTTCTTTCTGCCTGCAGCTCTTCAGAAGCAGCTCTGTGGTTAGAAAAAATAAAAAATAAATTTCAAACAACACTCCTGGAGGGATGCTGGGAACAATAATATGATTATAATAATAAACTAATGTCTTCCATTTAGCAAAGCATTTCAAAGAGAAATCCCTTTCTTTTTCTGGAGATAAACATGCCACAAACATCCAGACACGTTTGAGTCCTTAGGGAAATGGAAGCACACAAAAAACCCGTGGAAACTTGTCACCAAAATCTCTCAGCCCCAGGTGCAAAATGTACTTGGGAGGAAGAGCTGAGGGACAGCAGCAGAGATTTGGCCTGGAAAAATTTGGAACAGAGGAAAGGTGGCTGAGATGCCCAGAATTTCAGGATGCTCTTGGAAAAAACCGAACAGACAAAGTTATCCCTCCCAAAGTGGGAGAGAAGAGAGATGAGCAGGTGTTTTTTGGAAGGGCTGCTCCAGCAGGGAATGTGGGATTTCTGTCCCTTCCCTCTGGTTTATCCTGTGGAGCTGGTGGGAGCGGGCCAGGGGCTGGGGGGTCTCTCTGATGTTTCTGTTTGTCATTGACTCTGCTCTTTCTTTGTCTTCTCCTCGCTGGAATCTCTCTCTAGGAGTTTCATGGGGTAATATGTTCTTCCTGTCTCTTGCTGCTCTGTTTTGCCTGTCCAACTTGTGTCCACACACTTTGCCACTGTGGAGACAACCCAGCCATGTTCCACCCATCACATCGACCCCCCTGTCCCTTTACTGCTCATTATCCAGTGAAATGTATTATTTTTCTTCATCCATCCTGGTTTTCCTCCAGCAGAGAAAGGAAGAGAAGTCCAAGCCAGAGAGTCAAAAAACACAAGGAGATTTTTCTGCACCAAAAAGATTTGAGGGGCTGACTCAGTGGGCACTGATGGGTGAGGTACAATTCATGACAATCTTAATAACCAGGTTTAAAGAAGCAGTTTTGAGTCTCTTTTAGAGGATTTCACCTCTGAACAGCCAAGCTGGAAGCTCCAGGACTAATTTAGTGACCCAGCTGGGATCCAGGCTCTGATACTGGGGAAAGTCTCTGCCATGAAAACAGAGCTCAGGGAGCTTTTTGCAGGGGTGATTTGTGAAAAGGGAGGTTCTAAAAATGGTATTTAACCCTGTGCAAGTGGCAGTTTTGCTGTCAGTGCAGGGGCAGGGTGGGAGGCAGAGCTGTGTCCTCTGTCCTCATGTCCCAGGAGCTCCAGGGGGATCCTCCACAGCGAGGAGAAGGATGCCAAGGGAAACCTTTGATGTGGTCCAGGAAATTTGGCACTTGGTTCTTTCTTCTCTCTAGGAAATCAGAGGATTTAGGGCAGGAAGAGGGTGGCTTTGTGCTTGGGCAGGGTGGGGTGACCTCATTTACTCTTCCACGGAGGAATTTACTCTGCCAGGAGGATTCCAGGCAATAACAGAAGGCAGAGGCTCCACCTCACCCTGAATTTTTGATGCCCTGACTCTGAGAGGTCCATGTCACCTGAAATCAGAGCTGCTGGCAGCAGCAACAGCAACAAGCAGCTTCCATTTGAAAGAACCACTAAATTTTTAAAGGTTCTTTTATTTATTAAAGGGAGAAAAGGCTCTGCAAAGCTCTTTTAAAATATTCTTAATGTTCTAAATAAACAAGCAGCAAACTGACTCAGAAAACAACAACAAAACAGCACTGGCCTAATGCACCCAAAATTGATCTAATGCAATTTTTTGGTGGTAGTCTCCTTTTTTTTATTCTTTTTTTTTTTTTTTTTTCCCTGTCTGCCATTATCTTGTGCTCCTCTTTAGCTCTTATTCAAGATTCAGCTCTCCTGAATGTTGCAGTTGTTATTCTGCAGTCAATTAAGACCTTGTCCTTCCATGGCAGTTTGTTTTTGTCGTGAGGAATATTCAGGTCAGATGTGTGCTTGGCTACACTTTTTCACTGAATCCCAGCTCCATCTGGACCTTTTATTTTCTTGGACATCTGGCTTTGTATGAAAGCAGCAATAAAACCCCAATATTGGCAGAGTGGGTTTTTAAAAACACCCAAACCCAACCCTTAGGGTTTTATTTGACAGAAGAGTTGCAGGGGATCCTTTTAATTAAAATGCAATTTGCACCACTCTAGGTCAGAGCACCAGGAAAAGCTTTTCCTATAGCAGGGACCTTACTGTGACAAGAAATGGGAGAGGTTTTTTCCCCCAGGATTCTCTATATGGCTCAGAGCATAAATCCCATTAAGATTTAATTGGCTCACGCTCTTTATTTGCTTAAGTGCCTGAATGGGAAAAAATCAGTCAGCCCTTCTTAGTGTCCTCTGCTGAGGCAGAAGGAATTCTGTGTGACTGGAGCTGTCTGCTCCAGCTCTGAGCTCACCCATCCACCTCTCCCATCCCAGGGAAGGGCAGGAGTGAGGGTTTGCTCTGCCCCACGTCTCTGTAACCTTCCTGGAAATATGGAAGCTGCAGAAATTCTTGCTTCAGGCATGGAGGGAGAGCAGAGAAGGGTGATGTCTCTGTTCTGGATTGCACGAGGCCTCGTTAGTGCAGTTGTTAATTGGCACAATTGCAGCGTGGTACATTTGGGTCTCCTGGAAGGGGAGCAGGGAAGGCACCATGTGGGAATATCCTGGGGTTCTGAGTGAGCCCAGGAGAGCAGAGCTGAGCTTTGCTGGGCTCTGATGAGCACAGCAGAAGCTCTGATGTGCACAGACAGAGCTCTGGGTGTCCCCTGTCCCCCCCTCCCTGTCCTGCTGCCCCAACCCCATGGCCCAGAGAGTCTCCCCTTCTCTCCTCCCTCACGCCACCCTCCTCACTGCCACCCTTCCCTGGCTGTCCTCAGGAGCAGGGCAGGGGATTTGCTGGGGCTGGCAGAGCAGGGAGCATTGGGGCCAGCCCAGGGGGTGCTGTGGCCACCAGCCCTGGAGCAGGTGGGATCTGCTGTGGCATCTCCTTGGCCATGACCCATTTCCCCTTTTGCTTCCCTGCTGCCATTCCCACCCCCCTGGAGAGGCTGAACAAACTGTTCTGCAGCCAGGGCACTGCTGGGAGTCACACTGGGGAGCTCTAGGTCAGTGGTGGCTCTGGTGACACCCAGGTGACCACGGCAGGGACACAGCTGAAAGCAAATCTGCAAAGCCAAGCCCAGGCCACACCTTCAGCTCTGCTAAAACCTGACGAGAAAGGCAGCAAAATCTCTGCTGGCAGTGCCTGCTTCATCTAGAGCAGATCAAAGGTCTCTAATCAGAATTTAATTTTTTTTTTTTTTAATATTTAATAGTTATTTTGTGACTTTAAATTAGTCCTGTAGCTCTGGGAGTAAATGCAGTGCCTGGATTTGGAGCCATGTCAATGATCAGGGTCCAGTTGGGATGGATTAGAATGATGAAAGATGAGAGAGGAGAGATCAGGGACCTGTCTGTCCTGTTCCTCCCCTCCTCCACTTCCACTAAATCTTGTGGAAAGGAAATTTCTCCTCAATTTATACATCCCTGGGATCCAACCCACAGCCCTCCAAAAATTCCCGTGTCTCCCTCTTACTGCATTTCCAGACAACTGCAATGCCTGGTGATGGGACAGGGGGACTGGAGCTGAGGCAGGAATGTGGGATTGGGTTGGAGATTCCAGCCCAGAGTTACTATTGAGTAGTACAGGGTTAGGAGTGAGTTCTTCATCCTTTGGAAGGGGATGGATTTCCAAAAATCCCCTTTCCAGGGCTGAGCCACAGACCTGGGTGGTTTCCTGCACTCCTGGTGCTCCTCCCTCAGCACAGGGTGTAGGGCAGGCTGGGGGAAGCTTTGCAGTCCTTCACAGACCTCCAGGGGCTCTCGGGTCTCCTGTACTTCCATTATTTCCCTCTTGGAGGAGAGGAAGGTGCAGCAGCCTGGAGAGCACAGAGTAGGTGTGTCAGCATCTGTCCCACACGTTCTCCATTGCCACCTGTGTTCCCTCAGCACAGTCCCAGAGCCAAACCTCCAGCCATGAACAAAACTCTGTTCCAGATCTCCATCCCATTTTCCACTCCATGTGTAACGAAGGGAATGTTGTTGTTTTGCTGTGGGGTTGGAGGAAGATGTACCTGTTGTCGTCTTCTGTTTCTTTATTTTGGAAGTGCACGAGGAAAGGAACTCTGTCCTTCCCCTAAAACCCCTCTTGATGTTAACAAGAGGAACGTTCTCGAGCCTTGCACTCGGTTTTAACAAAACCTAAACCCAGATGTGACTGACAGCACCTGCATGCCTGAGTGGGGAGTTGGCCCAGCACTGTTCCAGGCATGTAATATATTGCCATATTACATGTTCCTGCATGGGATTGGTGGCATGTCCTCCACGTGAGGGAATGAGGGAACAGGCTCTGACCCCCAGGAGAGCTCTGTCCCTCACCAGGAAGGCTCCCAAACCCTCTTGGCACGATGTTCCTGCCAGAGAAGTGCACGGAGAAACACTCCCTGCTTTATCCAGAAACACCCAAATCTCATCCACAAACAAACACCCCTGCTTTATCCAGAAACAAACACCCCCTGCTTTATCCAGAAACACCCAAATCTCATCCACAAACAAACACCCCTGCTTTATCCACAAACAAACACCCCCTGCCTCATCCACAAACACCCCCTGCCTCATCCAGAAACACCTAAATCTCATCCACAAACACCCCCTGACTTATCCACAAACACCCCTGCCTCATCCACAAACAAACACCCCTGCTTTATCCACAAACACCCAAACCTCATCCACAAACACCCCCTGCCTCATCCAGAAACACCTAAATCTCATCCACAAACACCCCCTGACTTATCCACAAACACCCCTGCCTCATCCACAAACAAACACCCTTGCCTCATCCAGCTGTGGAGGGAAGAGCCAGGTGTGGCTTTGTCCCTTCTCCTGCTGGGAGTGGGCTGGAGGAGCTGAGGCTCCTGTCCCTGTGCTGCTGCCCTGGCTGGGAGCATTGGAGTCGGGGCAGGAAGGGCCCCACGTCCTGGGGAGTGGCTGGGGGGTGACAAAGCCTTTGGGACCACCTTTGGGAGGTGACAAAGCCTGGCCAGCAGCTGTGGCTGAGCCCTGCCTGGACCCTGTCCTGCCCCAGCCTTCTCCTCTGTGCTGCTCGAGACGTCCCAGGTGAGGTTGGGTCACCCTGCCTGCAGCCCTGGTGAGGATGGACACAAAACCTGTCAGAACATCCCCAGACCCAACCAATTCCACCACCAAAGCCACCCTGGACACCCAGATATCCCAGTGAGTGAGCTGGGGAGCAAATGATTCCCTCTGTTGTTTTTGTGCCTCTTTCTCCCCTGCAGAGGAACCAAAGGCAAGGACATCAACACCATCAAGTCCCTGCGAGTCCTGCGTGTGCTCAGGCCCCTGAAGACCATAAAACGGCTGCCAAAACTGAAGGTTAGAAAATAACCCAAATTTCTCCTCCTCTGGACGTTTCTAGCTGATCTGAGTGGAAGCTGGTGGACTCCACTTAATCCAAGTTGCTTCTGTTGCTTTGATTTCATTGCAATGAGTCTCTTTGCCAGATGAGCACAGCTGGGCAGATGTTGAGCAAATGTCAAACACTTGGTGCTTTTGCAAACATCGTGGGCAATGTTAGGGACTCTTGTGAATCCATATGAAAATAAAACCTCTACCAATAGAAAAAGAAAAAAAAAACACAAATAAATTAAATTACAGTTCATAAGTGAGATGCTCTTCAATGTGATAAAGGAGAAAACGGGGTTGGGAGGGTTTGGCTTTCCCTAGAGAATTTAACATGAATATTGCAAGGTTTTCCACAGGCTGTCCAAAGAGATTTGTCATTGCTATGGGAGAAGCTTTAATTTATTCATCTTTCTATTAAAGAATCCATAGTTCAGGGGTTTATCCCTAGAACACTGATCTAAAAAATTAAATAAATGTAATAGCCTGTGATTACTCATCCAACACCAACAATGTGAGGTACAGCCAGGCCCTGCAAAGAGAGAATGGAAGGAGTTAACAAAACTCAGTAATTTCTGAGTTTTAGGGACTTTTCAGTACCTTTTGTGGGCTGTTTTCTGTGAGAGCTGGGGAAAAAGCAATTCATGTTTTGGAAGGGTGAAAGTGTGTTTGACAATTCCTGTTTTCACATCAAAATAAGGGTCAGCTCTTCTGTAGATTTGCTTTTGTCTGAGCCCACCATTCATGCTTAAATAATTCTAGTTTTATGCACACTAAAATTATCCAAAAAGCAACCTTAATGTTGAACCATGTAGAAATTTAATGTAGGATTTCTGGGTTGATCACAGA
>VZTT01009716.1:0-11715 GCA_013400855.1 Buphagus erythrorhynchus | reverse complement strand
AGGGCTGTGGGGAGGAAAAGAGAAGTAAATTCACCCTTTTTTCTTATTAACTGGAATTCCTAAAAAAAAAAAAAAAAAGTAAAGAAAAGGCAATATTTATTTTTAAAAGGGTGTGTTTGGGCTGGGGGAGAGTTGTGTTGGGAAGTTCCCCTTCGGCTGCAGCCGGGGAAGGCAAGGACTTGTTCCCAGAATGGTGGTGAGGGCGTGGTGGTGGCGTGTTTGACAAATAAGGACATGAGCAAAGAGCCTTTTGCCACGTTGGCCTGGGCTCAGTTTAAAAGAGAAAGAAAAAAAAAATTCTGGACGGGAAGAAAAATGAAATCACTGTTTGTCAAAGGGAAATAGATAGATCTGGGAGGGAGGGAGGCAGATTTTTATTATGTGTTTGCCTTCTAGTTTCAAAACAGGCATCTGCCCGGGCCAGGGAAAACAAAAGGGAAAAACTCTCATCAGCCACCTCTCAAGTGCCCTGTTTGCTCACAGAGAGGGACCCTCACTCATGGCTCTGGCAATTCCTTCCTTGCCAGGCAGGGATGAGAGCTGCACAGCTGTGTGAAACGCCAGTCCCTGTCCCATGCCCTGTCTGTGGAGGCTGTCTCAGGAGTCATGGGTGCTGCTGGCTTTGTAATGACCAGTTCTCTTTAGAGATGAGGGTCAGAACCCAGCATTTCATGTTGGGGCAGAATTTGGGTGGCTCAAAGCAGATGTGACCTTCAGCTACCAACTTGCCAAGGGTCACCTTGGGGAAACATCCATTTACTGTTCTCTATAAATTACCTGCACATGCTGCATCTGCAGATGGGTCTGATTTTCTTTTGGGATCTGAGATGCTACCACAGCATGGGAAGGAGAGGATTGTGTCGAGCTGGGATGGCACTTCTTTCCCAGCAACCCCCAGCTGTTATCAGTGTGTAAAAACAGGCCACAAAACACTTTACAAAAGAATTACCACTCTCTTCCTGATAAGGAAGCTGGATCAGGGAAAGTGCTTTGCCTAGGTCACCTGGCTGACCAGTAGCAGGCTAAAAATAAGACTGAGATCTTATGCATCCCAGAGCAATTCTGCCTGCTACATCCCAGAGCCTCATTACTGTAATAACTGCAAATTAATGACTAAACACCATCAGTTCCTGAACATAGGAACAATTTGGGATATATCAAAGTGGATGTCAAGAAGTGGCTTTAGGTTGGGGGTTAAAGTGAAGAAACAATCTGAATAGTTGCATGAAGTGCAATATAAAGAATTTTAATATACCAGTTCTTGTTACAACCATCTATGCTTGGAGGGGCTGCAGCTACAGGGAACTATTCCCACATTCAGACCTACTGAACTCACTGGTCATATCTTCCTGTTGTGATGTGCAGAAAATCAGCCAAAGGGCTCGAATTCCTATTGCCAAGGAATTTGGGAAGGAGGGGAGCCGAGGTGCGTTCTGGAGGCGTGTGCACCTTCCCCCGCGAGGCTGTTCCGGGAAGAGGAGACCTGTCTCACTTCTCCTCAGTGCTGGCGCCTGGGAGAAGGTGGGAATGTGTTGATAGATGCAAGAAGTGAGAGCCTCATCCTTGCTAGGGAAGAGGCTGCCAGGTGTTTGTCTGACTCTGCTCCCTGCGAGCGGCGGCGGTGCCTCTGCGGGCTCTGACTCACTGCCTGAAGGAACAGCCAGGACACAGGAATTGTTGGGGGTTGTGGGTTTTTTTTTGTTTTTTTTTGTTTTGTTTTGTTTTGTTTTGGTTGTTTTGTTTTTTTTTTTTTTGTGTTTTTTTGTGTTTTTTTGGTTTTTTTTTTGGTTTTTTTTTTTTTTGTTTTTTTTTGTTTTGTTTTGTTTTGTTTTGGTTGTTTTGTTTTTTTTTTTTTTGTGTTTTTTTGTGTTTTTTTGGTTTTTTTTTTGGTTTTTTTTTTTTTTGTTTTTTTTTGTTTTGTTTTGTTTTGTTTTTCATTTTTTAAAATTTATTTCATCGTTTTGGGTACACATTTTGGCAAATAGCTGGGGAGGAAATGTTTTGTTTTGTTTTTCATTTTTTAAAATTTATTTCATCGTTTTGGGTACACATTTTGGCAAATAGCTGGGGAGGAAAAAGCATGAATTTTGCCGGTGGGGGTTGCTGCCTTAAATAGCTCATCTCCTGTTCAGAGGCTGGGCTCTGCCTGCTGGTGCTGGGCTTGCTTTAAATCACCTGCCTTTTAATGTCTGGAGAAGCTGAAAAGGCCAAAGAGAGCAGAACATGTGTTCAGCCTCCCTCTAGTGCTAGATTTTGTTAATCATCAGGGTTATTGGCCTGGTTGTAGGTGCTTGCTGGTGAGGAATGTTGGTACCACAGGGCAGCTCTCGCTGCTGACTCCAGGAGGGATCAGTAACTCCCAGAAACTCTGTAAATAAAGCCACAGTCTGTGTGCATTGCTTGCCATTCAAGATTCAGCTTTTGCAGATTTCTGTGACTTCTAACCTGATTTATTAAAATCCATTTGATAAGCATCTGCCTTTGTCTAAGTTGAAGCTGTGTCCAACAGTATAAATAAATTACTTGGTAATGTTAACCATCTTACTCAAACCTTGGCTTTGCAGGAATGCTTTTTATCTGTTTCTTTCCTGCCTTCTTCATGTGTTTGAGCAACAGGAATGTGCTATGCTCTAAGTTAGACTTAAACAAATAACATGTATGTTCTCTGAATGTTTAAATGCTCACTGGGTCTCCACAGGTTAATAAGTGTTTGCTCTATAGTAGGGGTTTTTAGGTTCTAAGGTGAGAAAATAGGGGTTTTTAGCTTCTAGGGTGAGAAAATCAGGAATTTAACATCTGTATATTTTGATGAATATTGGGATGCATGAGAGAGAAAATGCATGCGTTTCTTATATTTGTGTATTTATATATTTACACCATATAGATATACATATGAGAAATGAATCATGAGTGGGGATATAGAACAGGTCTTCACATTATTTGGAGCACGCATGCACATTTTATCCCTGCTCCTTTTTCATCCCTTTTTGTGGATAGCATGACCAGAAGATCCAGGATCACAAGAGAAAAGGAACACTGAGCACTTCTTTCAGGCTGCTCTTGATGCATCCCATCTTATATGTGTTTTTATTTTACAATGCCAAACCACATTTTATTTTAAATCTTTAATGAACCTCTGTTCTCATCCATGTAACTTTCCAATCCTTACTCTCTTCAGAATAGTCAAAGATGCTTATTATAAACCACAAATTTTACTGAAAGGGTAAACTGGAAAAGTTTTAATTGTGCAGTGTAAGCCTGCCATTCATCTCCCTGCCTGGCTATTAATATCTTGGCAATGTTATAATGCAACACAGACTTTAATAGCTGAAGCTCTCTCAAGGACTACAAAGTAAGCAAGGACCCAAACAGTTAACTGCTCATTATTTTCATCATGCTTATTACTGTGTTATTTAATGTATTTTTTACGTTACTGTTTAATACAGTCACCCAGCACACAGGATGTGCCAGGACCTGCACACTTGTGCCTTCTTTGGGAGGAGAGCTCTGTGGCTGAGGCTGGGAGATGCTTTCACGGATGAAACAGGGCAGCTTTTGATAATCTGCCATACAGCAGGTGATGAGGTGAAGGAATAGAAGAACACAAAAGCCTGGTATATATCATGTGTAAATACAGATATGGGACACACTAAAAAGTTGTAAGATGAAACAGAAGCGTCAGAAATGTTGCTGCTTATGATGGTCAGAGCTGATCCAGGTAAATCCATCTCAGGTTAAGACACAGTTTGGGTCCAGACAGAAGGCTGTGCTCCCCCAGTGCTGTGCCCAAGGCTACAAACCCTGGTGGGCATCTCCTTGGTCCTGTGGACACATCTCTGAGGGACACTGTTACACTGCAAAGGGTGGAGTCAGCCACAGCTGGCACCTGCAGAGTTTAATCTGTAACCTGGATTATACCCATGGATAATAGAGACATGAATGTGGAAAGTAATAGTGGAGGCATGGAGAACATGCAGAAAAAGCAGGCAATTTTATTCTGTCAGAGCTTGGCTGATGACAGACAAAAACCAAGCAAATACATCATTGTATCTAAGGTAGAATTATTTAAGCAGAGGGAAAATAAAAAGATAATGAAGATGTGGGAATTCTCCTATCAAAGCAGATGAGCTGTGTGATGGGGCAAAGTAAGATAACATGACCAATGCAGAAGAAGTTTCCATTCTTCTCATATCTGAGTTCTTCAAGTCTGCTTTTGGATTAGCAGGTCCTAGAAAAAAAATCTCTTGCAAGATGGGTTGCTCTTGTCTCAGATTCTGGGTAGCCTGTGTTCCATTAGGGAACTATAATGCAGCAGCAAGACTAAAACAGACTGTCAGTAACAAGAAGGAATGCTAAAAACTGCAGCAGACAAATTATTATGCCTCTTCTGTGAAGCTGGCTGGGATTGGAAGATGTGGTTTAGAAAGTCAAAGTCTTTCCATGCATCTTGGGCATGGTGGTAGTCTGGAATGTGACAGAGCAGAGTCAGATTCCCACCTTGGGTTTGGTGCTTTAAGTACTGTGATGCTGTGCAGTGTAGAAAAGAGCTTTGGCCAAACAAGATAAAAGGAAATAGAACTCTACTGATTAGGGAATCCAGTTGTGGCCTAAATTCAGTTTTAGAGCCCTGGAGTTTTTCAAACAGTAGGGCAAACTTCATCTTGTTTTTGATGAAAATTTTATCTGGCAGTAATGGGATGTGGATATGGAGAAGTTGTGAGAACATCGAATTTCCAAGAATGGAGGTGGCTGAAATGCAGGTTCCTGTCTCTGTTTTTCAGTTCCAATTGCTGGTGAAATATAGCTTCAGCTGCCATGAAGGGCGGTTTTGTTGTTAGAAAATGTTGCCTCTGTGAGGAGTGTGTGGCACAGTGGCTGAGCAAGCTGGAAGGTGGTAGAAATACCAATGAGAAATGTTGCAGCCAGAGCTGAAAAAATTTGTTCCAAACATGATTTTAAGTGTCTGCTGCCATAAAACTCCATCTTTGAAGGACCATTCTCCACAATTGCATTTTTCAGTTTGTTTTGTTGATTAAAATGCAGGATGTTGATTAGCTTTAATACGCAACAGGTAAGGAAGAGCATCTGGAAAACATCATGTGATGGTTTTAGTATTGGTTTTAATGTTGAGAGAAGTAAAATATAAATGTTTGGAAAAGCTGTAGCAACTCCCAAGTGTTGCTGAAGCCAGTAAGCAAAAAAAGTGCTTTACAAAGTCCTTTCATTCAACAGTCCCAAGGCACAGCTCCTTCCCTCTCCATCTCCACATTTCTCTTTTCCATGGGAACAGTCTCACGTCTTGTCACGTTAAAGGGCTGGCCTTATCTCCAGCTCCTGAGCTGCTTGCCCCTTCCTCCCCCTGTCTCTGGCTCTGCAAATCCCTCCATTCAGCCCTGCAGTGCCCCTCTCTGTGTTCCTAAAGGATGTCCCTGCTGAGGTCTGTAGGTACCCAGGTGTCCCAAGGTGGTGGGGCTGCCTTCAGGGAGCAGCGTGTGGTCAGTTCTGAGGTTGGGTGAGCCTCTTAAAGACACTTGGGTAAGGAACACGCTTTCAGTGCAGAAGTTTGGCTTCTGTGGCATGTTGGCCCCAAGCAGAGATGCAGTTAAATGCTGTTTTCCTGAGATCTAATGTGTACTGGTGGCACCACCTTTTCTGATGCATGAATTCTAATTGAAAGACAGCACTTTGCATTCATTTATCTGCATGTGGACAATATCAAATTAAACTTAAGGGATCTGCACACTGTGGATTCCATTTTAGGGCAGCAGAAATTATCTATTGTTCAGTTTTCTATGTATTTCTGTGTACAGGTCCCTTTTCTTCACCTGAGGTTCCCACTTAGGAGATGTGTAGAAGGTAAGGTGTCCAAACAAGCCAGTTGCTGTTAAGAAAGGAATAAAAAACCATGGTCAGCCAGCCAAATCCAATACCAGACACACATCTGGCAGCCTTGAAGGGAATGTAGAAGTGGGCCTAATGGTTTGGAAAATGAGATTGCAAATTTCTTGAAGGCAGGAACCTTCTTCAGTGAATCAGACTGTGGGGTGTGCCCAGCTGAGGCCTGCCTGCCCCATGAACTGCAGCCACTGACCACCCCAAAAATGTGTAGAGTGAGGCAGAGTCTAGATTTTCCTCTTCTCAGCTTTGAGACATATAGTAGATTTTTAACACGATTTGTTTCCTCAGAAGCCAAACCCAGGCCATTGACTTTCATGTAGTTTTATACATCCATTTTGCTGATATCTTGCCAGGTTCACTGGGAATCCTTGCAAACATTTTGGCACTCACCCCTTCCTATTACAGCAAAACAAGCAAACAAACTCAGAAATATGTTATATGTTTAATTTCTGGACCTAGTGTTTTCTCAGGCTGTGAAAATTGACCAGCCAATTTTAATTTTACTTTTTTTCTCATTGGTGATTTCCTAATAGCTTCACAGCCTGTGCTCAGGAATGCTTTCTCAAATTCAGTGAAACTTGGCTGTGTGCTAAACTTCATTAAAGTTGATAGAACTTAAGCACACGTGTAAAATTAAGCACATGCTTATGTTTTATACAGTCTTTTTGCAGGTGACACAAACAGCTGCATATGGGTTTCCAATATGTGATTAAATTCCAAAAGGAGTTTTTAAAAACAGTTTTAGTCAACCTTAATTTTCTGAAATTGGTAGCTCTAACAAAACCCATCTTTTTTGATTTAAATTGCCTGAGACGTGTGCCTTTTAAAAAGCTCTTTTATTTAACTGTCACAATATGCAGCCTTGTGTGCGATAGAGTTTGTTCATGTAAATTTAATTTCCAGTTAAAGTGGTGCAAACACCAAGTGATGTCAGTAGATCTTTATGGACTGGCAGAGCTGTTTCTCTCTCACCTCTGTCGAGGTGGGGGCCAGGCAAAGCCATTAAATTGTCAGCTGTGCCCTTCTGCCTATCACAGATCATAAAGCTTTGCCTGGTCACCCAGGGAGACCAAAGGCATCCAGCCTTGATCTGCAGACATCAGGAGGTGGAGAAATCTTGGAAGTTTGTTTCAACATCTAATTGCCTGCAGTAGTGCACATAAATGAGTATCTCTGTTATTTCTAAATGGAATTTCCCTAGCTTTGGCTTCCCGACTGCCGTGTGTTTTTCTGTTTTGCTAGATTGGACAGTCTTGTGCTATCTGGCATTTTTGTTCTGTGAAACTCTTTAGATATTGCTACTGAGCTACTAAATCTCCTTTGTAGGTGAAACCAAGTGAGTTCTCTATGTGTCTCCTTTTCAGCTGTTTTCTGCTTTTTTGGGGCGTCTCAAGTTCTTAAACTGCTGCCTCCCATACTGGACACAATATGTCAGTGCCAGACTCACCCCAAGTGTTGAAAGAAGTAAAATCACCTTCAGCTCTGCTCTTTCCTTGTGCCTGGCAGGAGGTGTTTGGTGTGGTTTGGGGCTGGGTGTGACAGATTGCCTTGTGCACACGTGTATGGAATTTGTGGCTTGTCAGACACATCCTGTGCTGTCCAAGGCATCTTCCTCTTACCTCTTTTCTTATGCCAGAAAAGGGAAGATGAAGATCACCACTTGGCCAGGATGTGAAGATGAAGGGAGTCTCTGCTCTTCAACATCACCAACGGTTCTTTTAAAAATGTAACATTCATGTCATATCAGTCAGTGAGGTCTTCCATTATTGCAGTGGACGCTTAATGAGCTGTTTGATTTCTACATTGATTAACTTTGCAGCTGTATTGGGGTAATTGACTGCTCTTTGGTTATGGTTCCCCTTGGAGGCAGATGATGAAATATCTGCTATGTTCTCCTATTTCTCAGTTTTTCTGTAAGCAGCAATACTCTGTGGGCACCATCAACTCTGCTTGATGGCTAATTAAACATGAATTTGTGACAATATTGGAGCAGATTTGAAGTTGGTAGGGGAGTGGGCAAAGAAAGGGGAAACTTTTAACAGTCACCATAATTGTCAATAATGAGTCCTAATGTAATTGCATTAATTAAAAGAAAAGGGATATATTCCCTGCTGCTGTAAAGTTACTTAGAGTCAGTGAAAGTCATGCTGGGTCAAAAAGACTTCATGGCCAGCTGTTCTTGCCCTGTGGACAGACAAGTAGGGCTGTCCTGCCCAAGGTGTAAAGAAAAAAATTATATATCCTAGTTCTTGTATATTCTGCTGATGAACATGAATGTTTCACAAATTAAATTTAATTCCCAAGGACGAGTAATTGTAACTCCATCCGGAGAATATTAAATTGCCTTAATGGAAAAAATAAACTGGTTTTATTCTCCCCCTTCTCTCCCCACCTTCCCCATTCAGTTTTCAAATAACTTTATGTGCCTCCTTAGTTTATTAATACACTTCACATTTTGCTGCTGATTTTGCATCTGGTAGCACTTAACACAGACAAGACTCCCAAAGCTTTTGATCAGACATGTTAAGTAAACTCTCAGGACTGTCGGGTCTGCTGCTCTGGCAGATGTTGGCTCGTGGGACTCCTCCTCTCTCTTCATGCCCTGACTGTTCCTTATCAAATCCATCCTGTTGCTTTCATGTGCTGAGGATTGTGGTGCTGTTCCCCACAGCTTATTCTTGGGCCACAGCATGAAGATCCTCTGGTCAGCTGAAGGGCATTTGTGTTCTGCTGGTTTTTGGTGTAGAGGCCCAGAGAAGCCCTGCACTTTAAAAGCCCCATTTAGCCAACCTTAACATTTCCAGCACTTCCTTCTATGAGCAAAACAAAACAATGAGAAACCCACAAAAGCTGGGTGCAGGTTTATATGCCCCAGGTGGAGATGTCAGCCTGTGATGCACAGGGGGCTGGGTAACACCATCCTGAGGCAGAGCAGATGGGGCTGAGGGGACCAGACAGCACAGGACCTCTGTGTTGGCATCTCCAGTGTCCAGGCACCTACAAGCACACTCCTGGGCTGCAAGGAGGATTTGTTGAGTGCTGTTTGCTGCATCATCTTTATTCCTGTTGAATAATTGCCTTCTGTTGTCCTCAGGGGTGGCAGAGGGACAGGGAATATTGCAGATCTTCTCGTGGTCTATAGTCCATGTCCCACGAAATCAACCAGTCACCCACTGCTGGTGTTTGATCCAGGGCTTCAGCAGAGCATACCCCAGGGCCATGGATCCTGTTGGCTAAACTTCTGTGATGCCCTTCCATCCTTTTTTAATCTCTGCTCATTCATCTGATATCCATGGCCAAATCCTCTTGAGAATTCTGGACTAACCACAGATGTGTGTGGCACAATCTTCCCTCTGGTGTTAGGGGCAGGAGCTGCAGGGAAGGGAAGAGTCCTGGATCACTCTACTGCTCATCCACACTGGTGGCATCCTGCCCCCACCAATGTGCTGGTGTTGGGACTGGGGCCCTGCTCAGGATAAGCAGAGAGCAAGAGCTTATTAAATAGTGATGGAAGATGATGACAGGCCCCACTGGCCCACAGTCCAGTTGCTAGCCATGGCAGTGGCTCAGACCCAGCCATGTCATGTGAGATCAGGGCTGTCCTGCAACAGAATTTCAGCTGGAGCTTGGATGGCTTGGACAGGGGTTTGTTGTCTTCTGGCATATTTTGTCAGGTCTCAGATGGCAAATACAGAGAAATGAAATGTCTTTTAAGGAGCTGGCTTGGCCCAGGGGATTAGTGTCTTCATCTGGTGGCCTGGAGGAGCTTGATTGTATCTCTGAGTTTCAGCACCTCATCCCACTGCTCTACCTGCATTCCCTTCCCAGGGCTGATATCCAGCTGTCAATAACCTCCTTGGGACAAGGATGTTTCCTAGATATTGTGTATGAACAATGTCTGTCACACTGATCTCTAGGGAAATATAAATCATTATCATCATACAGATTCAAAACTGCAACAAAGTCTTTGCTTTCTTTTATCTATGCATCCCAGGAGGCTGAGTGCAGTTGGCTGTGGTTTCTGTTGTCTCTGCTAAAAGAAAGGAAGAAATGGGTTTCCAGGTGTTGGGCCAAACCCTGGCACCTAGGGCTGTGGTCAGTTATTTACCTGCAGAGACTGGAATGTACCCACAAGCAGATGTGGCTCCTGGCAGGTGTCAGCAGGTGGATAGAAAACACAAGTGGAGACTTCATATGAATGTCTCTAGAGCCAAATCCATCACTAGTGACCAGAGAAAACTGTAGAAGGGAAGCACAGAACATTTTATTTTTATTATCTATCTTAGAGTTTTCTCCATGTGTTTCTCCTGCTGCTTTTGAAATCCATGTAAACTCATAGCAGCCACAGTGTCTTGCAGCAGAAATAGCTCTGCAGCTTAGCAGCGTGTTATGTGACAAAACACCTACCCCCTTTCCTTTGTTTTGAGACTGATGCCTCCTAGTTTCATGGTTTCTTGTTATCTGCTTTCTCTGTATTTTTTGTTTTTTAAAATGTTTTTATTATTTGTCCTTTTTGTAAGCTTCCTACACCACAGTGAGTTTTCAAATCAGTTGTTAAGGTTTTGCAAGATGTCTCCTCGCAATGCTTAAGAAATAACTTTCCTTCCTCTGCTTGTTTGCCCCAGCTGAAAGCTCGTGCAGTTCTTCACCACACCTTGTTGCTTCAGAAATGAGTTCAGTTTGAATACCCAGTGCTATTTGTGTTTTCCATGAGTGGAGAAATTGAATGAGGGACTGTGGCTATCCCAGACTGATTGCTGTAGGTGTGGCTGAGCACAGCTCCCTTTACCCCACTGTGTCTCCTGCAGTTTGTTGTGGCACAGCTGCTGGTGTGAGCTTTGCCAAGGGAAGATGTTTGGCACATTCACTGGCCCTTTTTGGGACCATATAGGCTGGTGGTTAGTAGGTGATCACCCCCACCCCCTTCAAGCCCTGTTCCAGGTAGGCCTGATCTGGCTCTTTACAGTGCAATCTTCAAAAGTGTCTGGAGCCAAAGAAACATTGCTCAGTTAAATGACAGTGGCATCTGAGAGGCACCCAATGGTGCCTTGGAACAGCCCTCTTTAAACTTTGAAGTGTTTTCCTTTGGTCCTGCTAATATCCAGCAACACAAACCAGGTAAAACTATTCTGTGCCTTAAAAAATGAAAGAGCAAGAGGAAATAAATCAAAACCTAACTTCCCTTTGGCTTTTATCCTTTATGTCATCAAAGGACTAAAAAGGATATTTCAGGCCTGGCTTCAGCCTGATGGAACAGCAGGGAAGTTATTTTCTATTAGATCCTTGATACAATCACATCTGGTGAAATCACTGCGGTCACATCTGCTGAAATCTTCCATCATTTCAGATTTGTTTCAAAAGACTCAATCTTTCTGTTTTTAAAGGGCATGACTTCTTTTCCAGCCCTCCTTGGTGCCTGGAACGGAGATTAGGCATCAATCAAGCATCTCAGACCCCCCTTGCCCTGAATGCTGCAGTCAGCTCTTGCCTCCATGTGTGTGCTTGGGGGGGCAGCCTCTTGGGACTGTTTAAATTTACATTAGGGAATTTGAAAGAAAATGTTTACACTTGTCTGTAGGCTTAGGGGAGAATAGACACAGCAACTCTTAAGGGTGCTTCATATTCCTGATAGATGCCCTTCAGTATGCATCTTTTTTGCCACTGCAGTGTCTTTTGGAGCTTTGGATGGCTTTTGTGACCTTGGAAAGAAGAATGAATAAGAGACGAGGTAGCTGGGGTGTGTGTCTGAAAAGGACCTTACCTCTGGCAGTGATATTGTTAGAGAAAGTGCAAAGAAAGAGGAAAAAAAAAGGAAAA
>VZTT01009714.1:39345-75690 GCA_013400855.1 Buphagus erythrorhynchus | reverse complement strand
CCCAACAGAGACAGGGCTCAGAGAAATCCATTTCTATGCAGCACAAGATTTATTATGTGCATTGAGTTCGACAGGGGAGATAATATGAGAACTAAGATTTCAAACGGAGAAAATTGCACCTACGGAGATGTCAAAAAATACTTACAAATACAAATCCAAGAAAAACACTCTAAAGAAAAGCTGCTCCAAGCAGTGGAGCTTATCCTTTGACATACAGCTTGCAATGAAAGAGCAATTTCATCTCAAGAATGGACAGCTTCAAAGAACTCTAACTACAGATGACTTCAGTCACTCTGTAACACCTGGAATTATTTGCAAGGTACTAGATTTAGGCTGTTATGTGATATACTTAAATACAGACAGAAACACAACATGGTTGGGGNTGCCAGTGGTGTGTGGGAGAACACACAGAGCAGGAACCCAGCTCAGCTCCATTTCTGTGCTTCCCGTGATCTGCTGCTGGCAGAGGAGGCTCGGTATACGTAGGAGAACAGCAGGAAGGACTGCAAGACAGCCTTAAAATCCTGCATAACTTTGACAAGTTGGAAAACTGTTCTGCAAGTAATAGGATACAAGTGAATTCTGAAAGGCACACACAGACAGGATTAAATGAAACACTCGGCAAGTTCTTCAGAAGAAAGCTATGAGCTAGGTGGGATGAACAAGCTGACCTTGAAATGAGTGCTAAGCTTTGTCTTGTGTGTCCAACGTATGGGGATGCATAAACAGGAATATCAGCTCCAGGGCACATGAAGCCATTTTTGCACTCCACTCAGCACAGAAGGTCTCAGCTGCAGTACAGACTTGGGTTTTGAGCACCACACTTGAAGCCCAATGTGAACTAAGTTGAGAGAACAACAGGAACAATCAGAGCTGAAAAAAACACGACCTCTCAGGAAGGCCTGAATACACTAGTTTTATTTAGGACAAAAGTATCACCAAGGGTGGAGGGCAAAACACAAGGAAACAGGAACATTGCAGAGAACAGTTCAAGTATCTTTTAAAGATTACTTACTACAGGGGAAGGAAGAGCTGTCCCTTATGTCCAGGGAATTAGGCAATAAGCTTGACCTGCAGTAAGGAAGATGTCTGGCTCCATATTCAGAACAAGTTTTAGTCCAGTGCTTTGCTGTCCTCAGTACTAAGTAGAAAGAAGAGCTGCTCTGGCTTCTGTTATGAATCCCATTAGATGTGCAATACCAGTATGGGGCAGGAGACTCACAACCAGCCTACACCTTTCACAGCCCTACATTTTTTTATGATAAACACAGTTTCAAGCCCCTGTAACATTTTTGCTTTTCCTCCTACAATGTTTTTTGAGTTTCAATGAACTAGAAATTACTTTTCTGATTTTTCAAATTAAAACTTCAGGATTTGCATAATCAGGTTATTTTATTATTATCAAAAAAAGTCACACCCACCCCATACTTCCTTCACACAGAAATAAATCCCCTCCTGTGGCAGCATGCAAGTTTCAGCAATATTGCATGATCCTGCTGCATCTTTCTTCTGACCAAGAGAAGCCAGAAGCCTATTACTCCAGAAAGACAGGCGTGCTTTGCCTTCTAACAACCCAGCAGGGTGATGTAATGGCTTTCACTGATGTGGTGTCAAGGCACTGTCACACAAACATGTGCATGCACCTTTTACACCCAGTGCCTCAAGCTGGGTTAGGACTTCCTGAGGATGGCAAATGCTGCTCGCAGCAGCCAGATACTCCAAAACAAAAATTAAGATATGCAGCATTTTACAAATGGGGAGTTGAAGCAAAGAGCAGTAGTTACAGCCTGAATTCACATTTAAACTGCAAAATCCAAAGTCACTAAAGCACAGAGGAATTAACTCTTAAGAGCTCAAGCATAAATAGGCCACATAAAAAGCATAAAACAAGACAAAGACTGTCCTTTTTCATCCTCTGTAATAGTTTGATACGACAAGCTATCCAGGTACTTTCCTGCTTTATTAAATGGCATTCTTCTGATTTGTGAAGCATGAAAACAGAAGAGCAGCAGCAGTCCACCCTACTCTCCCACAGTTCAGCAATTTCTTATCCAAATATTGAACCAGAATGGTCTGGTCAGGATGGGGTGCTAATGGAAGAAAAGGATGAAGTCAGCAGGCACATATGCAGCCAAGCTCAAGGGGAGTGCTGTGCATCCTGAGAAGGGAACAGGCCAAGTACCAGGCTGGCACTGGAACATGCTGGCTCACGTTCCAGCACCAGCACCATCTCCAAACCAGCAACATCCCTGCTGTCTCTTAACCTTTGGTAGCCTCTTACAGCAGGCAGCAGCACTTCAGTTTAGCCTCCAACTTACTCACACTTCTCAGATTCATCAAGGTTCAACTCTGTTGTTTCATTTCATCGTTTTTAAGAAATGAAAAGATGAAGTGCTGGGTACTTGTTCCTTTCCCCCTTCCCACTACAAGAAATACATGTTGTACTTTAGTCAATTTAAGTAAGTAGTTCTTGAATGCTGTTGTCATTACTCCTCTCTCCACTCATTTACTAAATACTACATCAAATTACACTCTGAAGCACAGTAGTAGTCTTGAGGCATGCTCACACACCACTACCCTCCAGTCCAACAGATAGTAATGAATTATTTGCCACTACTATCACAATGAGATAATTGGGCAAAGAGATTCCCTTTTTTTTAAACTAGGATTTTAATTTTAACTGTCAGTTCATCAAAAACACTGTACAACCATACAAATAGGTCTCAGGTATCTAATCAGAGACTGGCACTTGAAAAAAATCAATAAATCACACCCTGAAACAGTCTATAGATCAGAAGCTTCCTACATTATGAAAACATAACATGATACAAAAACCACCTGCAAACTCAGTGGCCATTTACATAATGACTAAGAGATGCTGAGCTGCAGAAGGCAGAACCCCAGATCCAGACCCATCATGCTGCCTCAACCATGTTCCCACAATTCTATTTCATAGCCTACATCACACCTCCAAACTTTAACCTCTTCCATATGCTGCATACTACTTTTGGACAGCGGAAGCTGACACAGCCACAGGGTTTGACAGACCCCAATGACACACAGCTTTTGTCACTTGCCCCTTCCTTAAATACAAACTTTCATCCCTCTAAAACCAAAGGAGGTCAGATCAACAGAAACCTTGAAGGAAGACAGAGAAGTGCATTTTTCATTGGGAAAGCAGGAAGAGTTAAAGGAAAAAACCTTTAAAATTAAGAATTTTCATTCTAAACAAACTTTTGAGGGTAGAATACTGAACAAAAATATCATATGGCATCTAGTAGTAACTGTATGAGATGGATGAATACCAAGACAAAATCTAAAGCCACAATTAAGAAGGTGAAACATAACACATGTGCACAGCACTGAAGGAATGATTTAGAGCCACTGACACCAACACAAGCTGTGCAGAGCAAAAATTAAACATGCTGCAATAATAATCTGAACTGCCCAATTAGGTTAAAAAATACATTTACCCTACAAATTAAAAAACCTCCTAAACCCCTCGAAGGCATTAATGCTGTTCACAGTGTTATTTGAGATGCAAATTAGGGACCTAAAGTTAATATAACACCAACAGAAGTTTCTATTATTCCTATTAATGGCTCAAGGGGAGGTGACAGTAAAAGAAAAGCCACAGCCCTGTTACTACATGAGGTCTCATTAGGACAGTACACGTTTTCCTTCATTTTTAATACCTTCACTTTAATGTAGAACTGGGCAAGTTAAAAATGTGATCTTTCATAATCCAAGAAAACTGGAGTAAATTAACAAATGAACAGCAAGCTGGTCGTCAAGGCTGGCTGGATGAGCGGAGTCTTAAGGAGAAACAAGTATTCCTTTAAAAAAATGGAATTCGGATCCTGTCTTCCAGCATCATAGATCTCAGGCTAAAGCACAAAAGCAAAGGTATAGACAGTGGTGCTGCACTTATTTCTTCAACAATTTCCTGTACCAGCTGGATGTTCTAATTTTGAAGCTCAGCAAACACAGAAACAGCTTTCTTATAGCTCAACTGCCCTCCCCACAATGATGGGTCGGTTTTGGTACACAGTCAGCTTTCAAATGACACTTCTAATGAAAGCTCCAGGCAAAATACAGTTTGATCTCACACCCTTGGCTCTCTCTGCACAGACAGACCCACACACACTGATGAGCAGTTGCCATCACTGGCACTGCATGTCCCAAGCTCTGGGCCTGATACATCACTGACAATTCTCCCCAGTGCTTTCCTACAATTTCATTCTCACAGGAACTTAAAACAATGTTGTCATATCAGGTTGAGAGCAATGATGTGAACATCAGGTGATCACAACCCTTGATCTTACTGCTAACACCCAACCTGCAAAACATGGCAGCTGCATTTTACCAGAATACACTCAAGTTCAAACAGAAGAAAGCAAATTATATTAGTTTTGTTTTTATAACTCAGTAAATATCCTAATTTAAACATTTCATATTACCTTAAAGCATAATACTCAACTGCTTGCTTAAAAAAAAAAAAAAACAGTGCTGTCAGTAAACTGAGAGCCATAACTCAGATAATGTATTTAGTAACAACCCTGCCTACTTCCTCTCCTCAACCTAAAAATTAGCAGCAACATGGCCTTCAGAAGTTATTTACACCCACTACAAAGCATTAACAGTTAGCTGAGCAGCTTCTTGCCAGCTTGCTAATGATATTATTCCCCAAAACAACCAAAAAAGCCAAAACAGCACCAAATGTAAAAAGGATTATGTTAAGAGTTGTCAGTTACCTTGATTTCAGGTTTCTCTATATTTAACAGTACCAAAATATCCAGTCGGATCATAACAAAAAACTGTAGAGCAGCCTTGAAAGGAGTTAAAAATATGCCACACCCCCTCTTTTTTTTTACAGGCCTCCTCTTGAGTGAGAAGAAAACCCTTAAAGAAAACCATTTTCTGAAAATATGACTGTCTCAATTCCCTTAACAGAGTGTTTACAGTTAAGAGAAACCAATAAAGTGAAGGTGGTTTTTTTCTAAACGCTGATCACTGGATTGCAGTACTTCAGTGCTAAGATCTTGTTAAGGGCAGCAACTTTATGATAACCAAAAAGCATATTGTCCATGTAAAAGGCTCCTTCACAGGTGTACAGAGTCAAGAGATTAAAGCTTACCTCCCAAGAAAGTATCAGACACTGCACTGACTTCAAGTGTCTGCATTTCTAGCCATGAACTTCTTCCCTAGAATTGAACAGGGCTTTCTTGTGCTGATTAGCCCTTCCTTCAGGAGTGCTCATAAAGCCCTCCACCATTTTTTGTAAGCAGTTTCACCCTCCCTCCCCCCAATAAGGTTATGTTACTTACAACATCTAAAGTAAAAGTTACAGGTAATTCCACAATGGACAGGAATCTCTTGCATTTTGAAATAGAATACCTGCAAGATCATTCTTACCTGACTACCAGATATCAAGAATGCAGTAACCAAAAAAGTCCAAGAAGTTTATTCCACAAAAATAAAAATTACAGTTTAAAGCAAGCAAAGTTTTGTCTAAAAAGAAAGCACAGAACTTGTGAGCTTGCAAGGGAGAGACAGCAGCTCCCTGTTGCCAAAATACAAAACTTCTGTTTATATTATGACCATCAACATACACAAAAAGAAATGTAAATCATAATATAAATACTAATATTTTCCACTCAAGGCTTAAGGAGACTTCTTACTAGTTTTAAAGACAACTCAAAGCAGAACCACAGAGGACAAATTTTTAGAACAAAACTAAAAGCCAGCATCAAAAAAGTGGAGGAGCAAGGCAAGAATTGTGTTTGGAAAGTTTTAAGTACACCATGATTCTAAAGGGAATAATCTATCAAACCACAGGAGGTGACTAGAACTGCCATCATCACTGCTAACACAAAGGAATGTAGATTGGGGGGAGGCAACAGAGGAAGGAGGAGAAAGCACAGAGAAGGGAAAAGAAGGAACTAAAAAAGAGAGCCACAGTAATGGCTACCAGACTCTCAAGGAATTCCTAAAGGAAAGAATAAATCCTTCAAGGTTTTGTTTTAAATAAAGCAATCCATGCAATAAATTGCAGTCTTCTCAATACAGTCAGGCTTTCAGTTTATCTACCCACTATATTTCCAAAAATATAGTTTTACATCTCTACTAAACTTCCAAAGCTTAACACAATGGTTGCAAATATAAATATTTCTTCTCTCAGCCTCCTCATTCTTCTGAATCATAGTATCCTGCAGAATATCAGCTTTTTGAAAGGAAGTAGGGAAGTTTAACCATCCTGAATTTAAAATAACCCTTTACAACTATTTAACCAACTTTAATTCCCCAATTAAAAGGACAATAACTCTGGGCTCCGCACTGGCAGGTAAAGGCCGCTAGAGGACTGCCAGATTTCCACAGGAACATCCCAGAAGGGTATCATCTCATCAGGGGGCTGATCTTGCAGATCACTATTTTGAGTTTGTGTCTAATAGGCAGCATTTACTTCCATATGATGAAGAGTAGCATCTTGCTACTGATGCAAAAAAATAGAGCTCATTAAAAACAGCAGACATTAATACGAGCAGTATTTCAAGGAAATTCAGAATGAGTGAGTAGTGAACCCATTTTCTAGTTCAGAGTTCCACTAGCTTATGTAGAGCTACTTAAAATGTATGTTTTAGTCTCCTGCCTCTGAGCACAATTCTTCCAGGCATTTTTTGAAGCTCAATAACGGTAAGGATACAAGCTCTTTGGGCTTGAGCAAGCACATTGCACCTCCAATAAAACCAGATCAAATAACATGCTTCATCAGGAAAGTTTCTGCTATTCAGCAAACATCGTGCTCCACATTTCATAAGCCCGACTAGAAGCAAGCAGACTATTCACAATTAAAACACACCAAGAAACGTTTCAGCTTGCCACAAGAGATACAAACTTACTGGTTCTTGCCAAAAATGGCAAATTTTTCTGAAAAAAATATTTACTATCAGTCAGGCAAATGAACGGGAAGCAATGCAACAGTAAAGGCTCTAAGAACTGTTCTCAGGAGCTAATTTTAATGTAGGCACAGTGAACCAGAAAATGGATTTGACCAGCTGGCTCAACTCACCCCCAGGCAGAGGACTTGGTGCTCATGGTGAAAGCCAGGGACAGAATCACCCAGCCCCTCTCAACCCTGCAACCCCAAAGCTTCTCAATGCTGGGATGGGGATGTCCTTTCTAAAGGGGAAAACGCCTGAACTTTTCCATCCCAGCCCCAGGAGTTCAGATCCCTGACCACCAACCCTGAGAAGCCTCCACAGCGGGTGCCTGCTCTATCTCATAGGACCTGAAGCGACCTCCTGAAATAGCACCCAGAATTTCAACCACACATTTCTATCCAACCTTCCAGCAGGCCAGGAGACATTTAATAAGCCAAATAACCAGAACAAAGCCATGTTATTGCCTTGAGAAAAGCAGGGCTAACACAAAGAGTCCATTCACTCGCCCACTAAGTCCAACTGGTCCTTACACTTCGGGGCCATAAACTAGAAATCAACTTCGCTATTACTGAGGGGAGATGAAGGAAGAAAATAATCAACGCTTCCACCCAGAAATCACTATGGAAGACAGCTATTGTGGAAAAACAAGCATCTCCACAGAGGTAACTCTATCCTTGAGCCAGACAGGGGTGAATCGCCTCAAAATCGCCGGGGTACGTGCCTGCAGACATGCGTTTCCAGGGCAGCGGCACAAAGGAATGTCCGAGCCCCGCCGGGCCGGGCACCTTCCCTTCCCCGCACGGCCGGGCCAGGCCAGGCCCCTGGGACACACGGCAGCGCCGCGCAGCCGGCCCGGATCCCGCCCCAGCAGCGCCTGTTAACGCTAATAACTCAATTTTTGGGGGTTACAGGTTTTCTGCCCCCCGGCGGGGCGGCCGCCTCCAGCTCCCAGCGGCGCACGGCAGCAGTACCGGCGGTGCGGGGGGAGCGCGGCCCGCGCCGAGCACGGACAATAACAACAAAACGCACAATATCCACACCGCTTTACCTATCTGTCGAGGTAACCGGAGGGATGAGCAGCCTGCAGCCCTGCGGCAACAGGAGGTGCCGCTGCGGGGAAGCGCAGCCTCGGGGTGACACCCCCGCCCCGCAGGGTCCCCCGGGCCGCTCTCGCTGCCCCGCCCGCCCGGAGCTGCGCGGTGTGCACGGCCTCCTGGGCTCCGCGAAGGGGTCCGAGGATGGCCGGGCCGCCTCCCCTCTGCCCCGCACTGCCCGCGGGCCGACTGCGGGGCTGCTGCCTGCCTGCAGGGCTGTTATTACCTGTCCGGCTGTTGCCTACACGGCTGTCACCTGTTACTCGCCCGACTGTTGTTACCTGCCGGCCGCGCTCGCTGCCCCCCGCCCCGTGCCCCCCCGCACGGCAGCCGCCGGTACCTGCGCGGCCGTGCCGCCTCCCCCGCGCGTATGGACCGGGCTGCTGAATGGCAACCGAACAAAACACCGCCGGCCACGCCCCCTCCACCGCCCGCCCGCGCCCATTGGCCGCACCGCCCACCAGCCGAACCTTGACCCGCTCTGCCATTGGCCAGCGGTTCGGTCCGACCCCGCCCACAAGGGGTGGGGGGCGGGCGCTGCCGCGGTCGCGGCAGGGACGCGCAGCTGTGGTGCCGGGTGGGGTGGGGAGCGCGCGCTGGACTACAGCCCCCAGGAGGCCTTGCGGCAGCGCGCGTGCGGAGCAGCGAAGGGCGCGCGGAGAAGACGCGCTTCGCGCGCGGGGGTGATGACGTCATCCCGTGCCCGGATGGAGCCGCAAGGGGGATGCGCACCCTCCTCATCCTTTTCCTTTTCCTCATCTTCCTTCTGGTCTTCTTCCTCTTCTTCCTCCTTTTCCTCTTCCTCCTTCTCTTCCTCTTCCTTCTCTTCCGATTTCTCGCCCTCCTCCTCCTGGCTCTTGGCACCTTTTCTGCCTGTGCTCATTTTGCTCCTGGCCCAGTTGTGGACTCTGGTGCATGGGAAATTGTAGTTCATCTGCTTCCACGATCCTTGTCCGTGTCCTTGGCAGGAATTTGGCTCCATCCTTGTAACCAGCTTTTTGTTCGCAGAATTCCCCATTGTAAAAAAGTTATCCCCTGAAGCATTTCATTGCTAAATCCTATCCAAACTTAGAATTAATGATTTTATTTTATTTTTAATAAGAATGAAGTCATGATGATGTGCTCACAAGCAGGCCGAGGGGCGGCGGGACATCCTGGAGCCCCCCGGGCCGAGGCGCTCCCGGAGCCCCCCGGGCCGAGGCGCTCCCGGAGCCCCCCGGGCCGAGGCGCCCCCGGAGCCCCCCGGGCCGAGGCGCCCCCGGAGACCCCCGGGCCGAGGCGCTCCCGGATCCCCCCGGGCCCCGGCGCTCCCGCTGCCCCCGCTGGCTCCGCTGGAGCCGGCGCTCCCGGCGCTGTGTCCGTGTGCTTACACTGCCCTCTGCTTGCCCGCTCCCTGCTCCCACTCACACCGCCGGGAACTCCTCATCGCACCGAAATGCAGCGCAGAGAGCCCCCAGCATCTGCTGCTCGCCCCACTAGAGCCGTTCCTATGGGAGTTTCTCAGAGGCGACCGTGAGTCAGCCCGAGCGAGGAAGTGGGATGTGTTTGGACAACAATTACACCGTGCACTTGTCAGGGCAGAGGCTGCTTTATGTGGGTGCATAATCCTTAACGTCATGAGAAACCAAACCCTGATTTACTGCTGCCCACAGGCCTAACATTACTGCGGTGCAGGTATTTCTTATTCACGGTAACTGTTATCAAGCTCTTCTGGTCCCTGTGACAGCCATCTGTTGTTTCAGCCTTCTGCAACCTGTTCTGTGTTTGCACATGGAGTGGTATTTCACTCACCTTTCCTTCGACCCACGAGTCGAAGGATTTACCTTATTTCCCTGTGAGATTCCACTGAATTACAGGACAGTGCTGCAAGAGGTACCCGAGTTAACATCGCAATGCAGAGTCCAAACCAAAACTGTATTCCTGGGAAATGTTTACTTTGGCTAGCTTACTTTCAAATTTGAACCTTAAGAGACCAATAAATTAAACCCAATTTTATTTTAAACAACATTACCAGGTTTTACTGCTGGTCTTCATCACTGTCCTCCCATCTTTTGCACTCTGTACAACCCCACGGTACTTTTTTCATATAGTTTTCCAAGATTCCTTCCCCTGATTATACAATGAATATTTAAATCAGTGTTCTAGTTCTCTGTAAGATAAACACATACCTCTCTTCAGAAAGATCTTGCAAGCGATTACAGGTACACAGAAGAAAGTACACAACTTTCTCCCATTGCTCAGTCCTGGCTCTTGAAATGCTTTGTGATTGTGCTCATTTTGCTCCTGGCCTTATTGTGGATTCTCGTGCATGGGAAATTTTAGTTCATCTGCTTCCATGATCCTTGGCAAGGGATTTGGCTCCATCCTGTAATCAGTTTTTGTTCGCAGAATTCCCCATTGAAAACAAGTTATCCCTGAAGCATTTAGTTGCTAACTCCTTATCCAAATTTAGAATTAACAAATTTTTTGTTTGTTTTTTAAAATGAAATCATGATATAATTTGTCTTTCACAACCATTATAAGTATTCCACTGGAGTAGAGCAGCTTAGGTGTGAGATTTTGACGTAAAACTGGTTTTCCTTTACCTATGACTTTAACCATTTCCATAATTTGCAAACATTTGTGTTTCCATGATACTTTCCTCCAGACTCCTATATTATTTCTGTTTCAAGCAGGGTAAAACCAGAGGGAACTCTGTGTATCTGAAATTGAAGTTTCTTGGTTGCAACTGTTCAGTCACAGCCGTGGCTGCAGCGTTGGGGGAGGCACGTGAAAGGGGCACAGCTGCACTTCCCCAGCAGCCAGTGCTGCTGCTCTTAGCTTCCACAGGCTCAACATTTCTATCTAGGGCAAAACTTTGCAGGAATTACACTATCTTATGCATTAGATAAATCCCTGAACTTCTTTCTCTTCTTCTGTAATGCTCCCCTGTAATTTCTCCCTTGATCTATCACTTTCCATTCTCTTCTCCAACTTTATCTGGTTTTTTCCCAGTGTGACAATGGCTCTCTACTGGCTTCTTTTGGGATGGAACTGCTTTTACCTCTCTGTAGTCTAAAACTACATGGGAATATGAGCCTTTAACTAGAGATGTTACAGAGGTGGTACTTCCTATGATCCCAAAACTTATCAGATGGGGAAACCACATACAACGGTCAACAAAAACTACAGGACGGGGTGGGAGAGAGGAGTGAGTGATCATGTCTGAGACAGGGCAGGTGGTAGCTCTAATCAATGTCACTCAGTATTCAACCAGAGTCTTCTTTCATTTTATACCCAAGAGTAAAGCTCTGGCAGGGATCCAGTTTATAATTCAGATCTTCGTAAACACAGACCTAAATTTCCCTCATGACAAGGTTCAATAGTAATTGTCTAGCACTTTAAATATCTAATTACAAACATGCTACCACATGGTAAAGCGGTCCGTGTCTGTTCACTCAACTGTGTGTCTTCAGGAAGGGCCATCTGTTTCCAACAAAACAGTGAGACACGAATGTAGGCAGGTTTCTAAATTAAAAAGAAAAAAAACAGAGAGGGGAAGAAAACAAACTAAAGAGAGACACAAAGCTGTCTTTACAATAAAGCACAAGCTGAAATAGGTGCAATCAGAATGAACCTCAGGAGACAGTTTTCACCTAGGGAACAAATGGATGGCATGGCTTCTCTAAGATGTCCTTCTGAGCATTATTTTATGCACCTAAACTGCTACATTAAGAATATGGAAGTCTTCACTACAGGATGAGTTTGGTCCATCTTGACCCCCATGTTCCATGAAGAAATAGCAGCTCCTCTAACCTCCTGTCTCCACATCCAGGTCATGGATCCAGGTATTCCAGAAAGGGAATGTCTTCCCCTCCTTAGAGCATGGCACATAGACATGAGTGACACTCTGGTGTTGCTGCTCGGGCAAAAACAACAGACAGATCTGAACTCTAAAAGGTGTGTGTTACAACTAAGCTGCTGCCTATCTAGGCAAATTACCACCTAAGATCAGGAAGGGAAACAGAGGAGACTGTGCAACTCAGTTCTTTTTTTGTTATTATTTTCATATTGTTTGTAGACAAGGAGCCCAGCAGCTCTTTGATGTAAGGTCATGAAGTGCAAAAATAGTTCAGACACTCTGTAACGTGCACAACCGCTCGTAAAGGTCAGATGAGCATTTCCAACACTATTTCAAACTGATTGCAGTGTTTTGCTGTGGACATTGATTAGGTCAACATTAGTACCCCAAAACTTAGTGTATTTACTGCATACAGTGTTCTTTTAACAGTGAATTACAGAAGCAAAACAAGCAGGTTGGGATAGCAGGTCTCAGTTGGGATAACAAGTCTCAGGTAAATTTACCCCAAATCATGCTACTTCTCTTCTTGTAGCAATCACTGTTGGCCATTCATCTGCTTCCCCATAAAATATATATAGTGGCAAAGGGGGCTCTGTTTTAAAAGACACATTTATGAAGGCTGTCAGAAAGAGTCCAGATTCAATAAAATCCTTCACTGATCTGTTTCCCTCAGGGTCACTTTGCACTCCCTCTGAAGAGCAAGAGGGCAGTGTGGATTCCATCTCCCAGCCCAGGGAGTCCCCACACAAGGGGTGAAGAAAGACACTGGACTGACTCTGGAGCCTGACACAGAGCAGGTACAAGAGACACCGCTTGAGGATTGAGTTCTCTGTGATGTTCTTCCTGTTTTGAGGGGATGTTCGAGCATGGCTGAGCCCATCAAAGCTGCTTTTCACACTTCTCCATTCTCTCTGTTGAGTGGTTTCACAGCTTCTGGGCACAAGAGGAAGTTCTGCCACTGATTATATGTATCAGTTGGTGGGTTTAATGTAGACCTTGCTCAGACTGCTCAAATAGATGAACTTACTGTGTAAGGTACTTTTCCTTACTCACATTCACAAGCTTGCTATAAATGAGATAAAGCAATAAGAATGCTAAATAAATAAGCTGGAACTGAGAAGCAGAGCAGTGTTCAGCATCAAAATCTGAAACAGGCAGAGGGCTGACATCTAGGGATATTAGAGTCAGGGGTCTCTCACATACCACTACGAGCTGGCTAGATATTATGTTCCTTGTTAACTCTTTAAAGGATTTTGGAAATGTTGAATTAATCATGACCAGATCAGTTTTTATTGGATTTCATGGAAGGGTGACTCCATCCTGTGCCCCCTGCACACAGCTGACTTTTCCTACACCTAGCCTTTCACCTCCACTACCTGTTATTCCAGCTACACACTTGTCTGTTTCTTCTTACATTGAGCCAACTGGCCAGGATATACTTCCTTTTTCAGGGTATGAATTAGCCACCGGATTTCAAAAAGGGCCAATCAAGCTCCATGTGCTGAGCCAATACAGCATTGTTCAGCTTTTCCCTGCAGTCCCTGAGGAACAGCTCCACTCCTGAGAACTCTAAACCACTAAGAGTTCAGCCAAAGCATCTTCTGCCTACTCAAGTTTCTAGTCCTTCCTACATACATTTCCAAGTGCCTTGTTCTTTTTGCTGTACGCAGCACTTCCTTCCTAGACTTTCCAACACTTGTCTGCTTTTCCAAAAGGCTTGTTCATCTCTTGACTGAGCTTCTTCTCTACCCAAAACTTTTCCCCAGTTTGTTTCTCCTTGAAAAAGCCAGGGGCAGCACAGGTGCATCAGGTATGTGCATCCTGCTGCTGGAGTTCTCAGGTTTGCAGTTTTTCTGCCAGGACAGGGCTTGAAGAGCTCCTGCAAACTCCTCTAGTGATTTCCAATACAAGGCATAGGGAAGGCATATAACTAACAAATAAATTTGATTAATAAGCTCTGTTACTTAAAGCTCACTTTGCACAACACATCACACTTGTTATGGTTCACCATCTTTAATACAGAATTTCTGTATGAGCCATTTCATCTGCTTCTCATTTTTTATGAGTTGAGGTTGGGGGGGGGGGGTTTGTTTGGTTTGGGCTGGTTTTGGTTGGTTTTGCTTCATTTTGGGGTTGGTTTTTGTTGCGTTTTTTGTTTGTTTGTGAGTTTTGTTGTTTCTTTGTTTTTGTGGGGGGTTTTTATGTTTGGTTTTGTTGTTGTTGTGCAGTTTTTTGTTTGTTTTGTTTCATTTTGGTTATTGTCTGTTTTGTTTCATTTTGGCTTTTATGTCAAGGAGATGGTAGTTAACACTGCTCTGGTACTTTTCTGCTTTTACTTACCCAGGAATCTGATAGAACAATTAGCAAATTAATTTTCCTGGGGAAACAAACTGAATAAATATTTTGTTAGTGTTAGAATTGTTTATACCTGCATAGGTATTGTTTTCTTTTATTCTGCCTCAAACTTGGCTGTGAAGTGGTCGATGTGCAGTGGGCAGTGTCACAGTGTCAGGCCTTAATATCTTTTACCATCTCTCAGGAAACAAAGATCTTTCAAATGTGAAACTTCACTGGAGAACAAAGTGATTGAAAGCCAATAATATCTATGTCACTTCATCTCATTCCTAAATTGACTGTGGTTAGATAAAGCAGGGACTATTTTAATCCTCAAATCAAAACAGGAATATAGGGATGAATTTTCCTTGTGTTTCAGCCAAGCAGAGTGATGTGTACCCAAGATTTTAACCATGAATTCTTCACATAGATTTGTGCGTACTAATCATAGGGGATATTCAAGTGTTGAAGGGTTTTCTCTTACATCTTATATTTCTGGATAATTTCCCATGCAGAAAACAGTTCAAACATCACATTTCTACTCATGCTCCCAGACCTGCCTGCTCTGCTCCAGCTGAAATCATAGCCTGTCAGAAATCCTGTCCCTGACACATAAGTGAGAGATCAAGCCCACTGTGACTCAAACAGAACTTTTCCTTTTCTCTTGCTTTTCCCCTCAATGAGCACAATCCCATCCCAACCCCCTCACTGCTGCTGCAGTGGCTGTCCAGCCATGTCCTTTAGCCACACGAGCCTCTTTCCTCTCCTAACTATGGTGGCTCTGTTTTTGTGCTCTATTTTAGTTGAATCAGCCACAAACTCCCCATCTTTTCGTTCAAAGCCCTTCACAGCCTGTTGTGCCTCTGTCTACCTTACACTAAAAACACTAAGAACAGCAAAGGCTGTTCTGCCTCTGGAGCCCCCCAGAGCTCTGAACTGCACCACTGTGACCTCTACTCACCTCAGGCCTTTACATTTAACAAAGGTACTCATATATTAAGCCCAAAGGTTTCAATTAAACTAAAACATTTTAATTCTCAGGAGAGTAACCTGTGTTTGACAAGCAGAAAACAAGAGTGATCACCATGGCCTGAGGCTTTTTTATGATGACCTGAATGATTCAGGGGGTCAGCCAGGCCACTGGCTGTAGAGGAAAGGGATAAAAAAAGGCAAATGAATCTTCATGTCCCTTCTTCCCTGACTGGGAGGGAAATGTCTTCCTGACCCCCAGTCAACCCTGTGCAAGGGAGCCAGAGCCATCCATCAGTCCTGTAGAAAGAGGGGCTTCCTCATCACCTCCAAGCACCCACATGAACTGTTCTGTGTTTTGAACTATGAGACATCTAGGATGTTTCTGAAGAAGGGAGGGGATAATATTGAAACTAGTACATTTTAAAATCTGTTTTAATGGAACGTGGTGTCTTTTAAATGTGTTTCAAGGCTGACTGACTAAGATGCAAGTCCTGGCTGAACTTTTTCTGCACTTGGGGTAGGAGAAAGCCTCACAAATTTGGTTTCTTTTCCTGTGTTCTCTGTTGTCTGAGACTACAGGAGCTGATTAAGAGGCCTTGCCTTCAGTAGAAATACTTGTGGGGTGTTTTCTATTCAGTTGGGTACTTCCATGAATTTTGTGCAATCTCCAAAAGGTCTCTAAACCTCTACCAAATTCAGTTGAAGTTGCCCAACTGGTTTTAAATCTGTTACATTGTGTACAGATATGCACAGACAGGCACAGATGACACGCAACAGTGGCTGTGTGTTATCACACAAGCACAGAATGGCTTGGGTTGGAAGGGACCTCTAAAGGCCATCTAGTTCAACCCCCCTGCAATGATCAGGGACATCTTCAATTTGGTCAGGCTGCTCAGAGCTCCAGCCCACCTGGCCTTGAATGTGTCCAGGGATGGGGCATCCCCCTCTGGGTAACTGTGCCAGTTCTTCAGCAGCCTCATCATAAAACATTCTTCCTTATATCTAGTATAAATCTATTCTTTTTTCCTCCCTCATCTCTGATACTGTTGGTTAAAGGCAGAAGATTTAATTAGAGCTGTTATTTGAATACCAAACAGGAGTTGTTACAAGCCCAGCAAAGGCTGCCCACAAAGACTTACTCCCAGAAAGAAGGAACTGAGCAGGAAGAGTGTGACCCAGGTACTGGGCTCAGAAAGCAGCAGTGAAACCCTCCAGCTCCAAACCTGTGACCCACAGGGCGAGGCTCCATGGTTTCCTCTTGAAGCTAATGAAGCATCTCATGGCTTTGTTTAAATCAAAGGCAAGTACAGTGCATTGTTGTGTGAGCAGCAATAATTATTTAAAATCACAAGAAAATGTCTGATTTCAAGCTGCAATAGATCAACACAATGAGGACCACCAGAACTGTAATAAAGATCAGCCATGGTACCTCTGCCTTATTTTTAAACTACAAAAAGACACCTCTTGGCTTCTGTGGGCCTCTTGGCAAGGATTATACACTTATCCTGTGTTGGTGCACTGCCCAGCAAAACAGGGACCTGGACCATCACAAGAGTTCCTAGGTACTTTGGGTAGATAAATAATAATGGTAATCTGCAAGCAAGAAATCATTTTGAGGGTTCAGGACAGTGGAGTGTTTTCTGTGAAGCAAAGAATATAGCTTGTCCTCCCAGAAAAATCACTTTAAATACTCTACATACAGATCTGTAGATCCCAAATGCAGGGAGGCACTATTAACAGCTAAAATAATTCCTGTCTCCCCACCCCAAGAGCTATCATCAAATATGTGTTTTGAGGAAGAAGTGTTATCTTTGAGTGCATTTTTTCTGTTTCAGTTCTTTTTTAATATTCTAAAGACAGCGGGTACTTATTTAAAATAAGCATCTCAAACTTTGTCATTAAAATAGCTGTTCTGATATTTTTACATTTTTAAACTCATTATGTGTGTCTGTATGCTGAGGCCTTCTGTGAAAAAAATTAAAGGCAAGCTTCATGAGAGCAATGTACTTTTTTTCCTGGTTACCAACCTTGTACAAATTAAAAGCACGTTAGCCACTTTGAAAATAAATCCAACTGCAGTTCAACCTCTTTGGAGTTTTAGTTTGAAGATAGCAGTGGCATTCCACTGACTAAGCCACTTGAGTGAATTTCCTGATTTTGCTTAGTTGCTTAATTTCCTGTTGGGCTCACATTTTGCCTAATTCAAGACAAAAAGACCCCTATAAATGGGATAAATGATTGAAATTGCAGAGCTGGACATAGTAATTTGATTGCAGTTCAGCATGTGCCTCTCTGAACAGAGGTAGAATTTCTGAGACATGCATATAAATAACTCTAAAAATGTCTTTAATTCAGCATTTTCTCCCCTTATTGAATTACCCATCTATGTATCTGAATATCTGTTATCAAAGGTCTTCTTCTTGTGTCCAGGGTTTAATGTGTGTCCATGACAAGTTTCCCTCTGTTATGACATCACTCTTGAGGCTCTAAAACAGGACAAAATATAAAGCAATAGGAAGTGCTGTGGTCTGTTCTTCATAAAAGTTCTCTAGCAGTAATTAGGAGTACATTTAAAGCAGATCTCCTTCTCTGCCTTATTTTTGCAGTGATAGGCTTTAACTTTAAATGCTCAGGATTGTGAATGGGACTAAATAATGCTTTGGCCATAGCTTATAAACCATGGCTATATAATACATAGAATTTAATTCTCTAACCTGATGGTTCTACACACCTTTCCTTTATGTATTGCCTACCATGCTGTACAAAATTACTGGGTTATAAAAGCTTCAAATAAAACCGTTGGCTTTTTTCCTTGCTTCCTTCCTCATTAACGGGTACTGCCAGTGTGGGCTTATGTAGCTTATGTATTGGTTAGATCAGGGGAAGACTTTATGAATTTAAAAATGCACTTTGCAGCTTTCCCTGAATGCCATCAGCCTGGGCTAAGCTGGATCTTTTCTGGGAAGGCTTTCCAGACAGCTCTCCCTGAAAACACAGTCTTTCCACAGCACTAGCCATGGTCCAGGAGCTCCCAGCATGTCACCTGTGTGGGGCTCGAAGCTTCAGGGATTCGAACCCTGTGTCGACCAAGGCTAAACTAAAATAATTGCATCACCCCATTACAAGGTCAGTTTCTGTAATAGCTGTTCTTCAAGTATCTTTTTGGTCAAGAACTTTGTGGTGGTGGATTGAGTACCAAATTAATATAATTGAACTCTTGTATTTGTTAAAATATTAGGTTGGCTTTGGATTCTTGAGCCTGATGATTCTGAAAGGGATGATTCTGCAGTGTGAACTACATTTCCAGCAGTCTGATTTGCTTCAAAGGTGACTGACATCTTTCAGGAAATGAAAATGCTGTGTCTTCTTTCCTGAATATTATTATTATTGTTACTAATTGCTCTTGTATCTGTCTTCTTGATCAGATGGTCTGTTAGAGGCAGGGATATTCTCGCTGTGTTAAACATCTGGTTAATGGCCTAGGACTTCATCACTGTTTACAGATATTTCTAACAGGAGCTGAGATCAAAGATGAAGTTAATGGAAGAAAGAACAATGAAAGATGAGAGCCAGTGCTCTTTTAGGAGGAACCAGATTCTGCCCTTGTAGAGCTTTGTCTGATAGGTATTTTTCTCTGTCTCTGATGACTGTAAGCCAGATCCTGTGATCTTTATATTGTCCAGCTTTGTGTTTAAAATTACGTCAGTAAGACTGCATTTAATTTGAGCACATTTTTAACGCACTGCTCTTTCACTTCTGAAAAATCTATTTTACCTAGCAAGAGCTATGTAATACTGCCTCTAAAAATACTGTGCCTGGGCATCCTTACTGCCATGAACCAAGGTATTGGCTTTTTGTGGTTGTGGAATTGGTCTGAAGGTTGCATTACCTTCTGGGTTCTTGCAAATGGAAGAATGTAGGTTGAGACAGGAAAATAATTTCTCAGAAGAACCAACTACACATGGATCCAACAGCCTCTTGAAACTTTACAAAGTAGGTAGCTCTGAGAGTGGGCTTCAGATTTCCATTTATACAGGAGCAAATTTAACAATATATATGTATAACATAAACATGACCAAGATACTATGACTGATTTGGGTGGTTCTGTTTTTATGTTATTTTATTTTTAAGCTTGGTGGGAGCAGCCATGGCTTAAATTAAACCCAACATAATTGAAGTATTGAAGAGGGATTTACAGAAGATGCAGACACTTTTCAATGCCAAATGTTGTGCACACACAGAATGAGAACCAACAATTACAGTTAATTTCTCTGTACCCAAGAAGCAGCAATGTGCCTCCTTAGCACAACAAATGCATGGGGGAAGGGGTCTTATAGGGGGGGTTACTCATTTTTTTTCCGTGCTGTCAGAACCTGGAAGTTGTGAAATGCCTCGGATTTCTTTTGCATGCGTTTGTCCAGGCTGGCAGGAAAGTCTGCAGGCTGGGACAGCAAAGGGCCCGGCAGCATCCGAGAGCTTGCAGCGCAAGTTGTGGCAGACAAAAGCAGCGCCTGTTGCATTCCACCTGTTATCTCCGGCAGTCAGAGCGCTGCCTGCCCCCTCCAGCTGCCGGCAAGTCCCGGCAGCGCCGAGATAACATTTGGTTCAGGAGATGCTCCTGCCAGGTTATCGACACACTGAGGAAAACGAATACCTGGAGGGAGCAAGGCTAGGTTCTCAGTTTGCTTAATTTATGGGCCAAGTCTCGCCTGGTACAATGGGAGTCCCGCTGTCAGTGCTTTCACCAGCTTTTACAGGATGTCATTTTGGGACGTGAAAGGAGGTTTGAAGAACACTTTGCAGTGATGGTGGCTGACCTGCTGCATTTCTGGTTACGATTAACAGCACATTCTCACCCACTCTCTCTGATTCTGCTTGTTCACAGGCCCGGGGGCAACCGGAATATCTTTCTTTTGTCCCACACTTCTTCATCACCACGGCAACAAATGGGCAAATATTATAGTGCTTTCGGGATTTTTTAATTTGCAAGTAGACTGGTGAGTTTTGAAGACCACACACACAGACACACAGTTCTTATAGCTCAAATTCGGGGATTAGCACATTAAAACCATGGGTTTAACCAGTAACTTGGGCTGTGGCCTGGCTCCTGGCCAATGCCCACTGGAAAAGGCCCGCACAAAGTCACACAGCAGTGGTGACAACACAGGAATGTGAGCCATGTCCAACATGTGGACATGTGGGCCTGTGGTTGTCACCAGCAATTAGAGGGAGGTTGAGGTCCTCCCCAGGACCACCCTGAGTCCATCCTAATTGTGCCACTGGCGGAAACAAAAGTCAGCTCTTGTGCAGGGTTTAAAAGCTGAACTTGCACCCCCAAGGGGACACTGTAGCCTAGAGCCTGCAGGGACACCAGTCACTAATCACTGTGGCCTGGGAATCAAAGCCACCATCTGCTTTAATAATTGTCCCCAAATGAAGGGGCAAAAGGAGTAACACCAGGAGTTCATCATTCACTGGGAATTGAGGGGAGGATTTAACTCTGCCTCTGTGCCCGCTGAAACCCCTGTGTCACCAGGAGCCCCAGCAGGCAATGCTCGTCCATGCAGCAGCTAATGACAGCACTGGGACTAAAGGCACACACGGAGTTCCAGTTTCTGGTTTGGAGTCTGGTAAGAGATCCTTGCCAGCTACAGCTGCTGGAAGGTGCCATGTCTTGGCATGGCCATCAGGCTGATGGATCACCTGGCATCCAGTCCCAGGGAGCTTGAAGGCTCTCATCTGCAGCCTCTGGATCCAGATCCTAGCCAGGAGCGCTGAGTCTTTCCCTAAACCTCGCTTCCTTAACAACATCTGTATCACTTGGGTATTTCATGGGAAAGTTTTCTTTTTGTTGGTTACGTGTTGCTGCTTGCACACGTTTTTTTTCCCCCATGTATCTAGACCATCTATTCTTTTCAAGTGACAGATACTAAAAGTAGTAAGCTGTAAAAACATGTACCACCAGAGCTATAAAGAAAATCTCTTGGGAGATGGTAAAACAAACCCAGTCCCAAACACCCTGCCCTGGCCCACGTTGCCAAACCACCTCCTTTTCTACTGCCCTGCCAACAACTCAATTCTTCCACAATACCTACAGGGAGGGAGGCGGTAGCAGATTAAAAAGCCAGGTTCCTCCCTCGCTGAGGTTTCCCAGCACGTATTGCCGGCCTGGGGAATACGGGGGAAGGGCAGAGGAAAGGCTGGCTCTGCCCTGCGTAGAGCCCGGCAAGTTTTCAGCTGTATAAAATATATGAAGTCCCAATCGCGCTGGAGCCGGTGTTGAAAGATTTCAGCAAGGCCAGCACTTGACCTTTCGCAGACAATAGCCCCGGCCCTAATTGGCAAGAGCTCATTGTGCGGCCTCAGCTGTGCTGAACGGGCGGGTTTCATGCTCATTCCCCCGTGCGCCCAGGTCCGGGCTGCGGGCGGGAGGCGGCCAAGGTTTGGCCGTTCCTGATTGTTCTATAATGCCACCTGCTGACTCGAGGGCGACGGCAGACAGTCTATCAAAAGTCCTTTCACGGAGCCCTGCTTTTAACTTTGGTGCTATTTATATTAATGGGATCATTCAATGCACTTCACTCATGTCCTGATTTAGAGTCCGAGGACAGCCCCGAGTTGCAAATCCTGAGTGAGCACCGTAAGATATATTGGACACTAACTATACTGGCTTTTTGTGCTTCAGCTGGGGTGCGACTACGAAATATAATGAGGAGGTGATTGAAAAGGTCCTGAAACTCAAAATATTAACATGTCTGTTTATACCACACTATGCTTGTCTGAGACTGAAGCAAGCACGAGCATCTGTGTGCCAGCACTATAATGTGTCTTCACCGAGTGGCCAAGGTGGTAGGAGGGGGCAGACACAAGGGGCTGTTTTGTCTGGGAAGCACAGATCTTGCTCCAGCTACAGGAATCCACAGCAATTCATGCAAGGATACATAGATTAAGGAGGCTCCCATCCAGAAAAAGGCTCTGTACCATGTACTTTTGCAAAGCCTGGGAAAGTGCAAACACAGACCTGGGAGTGGATGATACACTGCTAATTTAATCCTTTAGCAAATTGAAAAATCATGGCCCTTTTATCTGACAAAATTTGCACTTCCTGAACTCATCCAATTATGCCAATGAGTCTTTGTTCTTCACTTCCCTGTCTAGACCAAAATTCAGTTTTCACCTCCATCTCTGGGTGAACCCTTTTATTGAAGGATCATCTCCATTCTAGAGTGCTCCCAGCACACTTCAGCTACTCGTACTGCTCTGCCTGTGCTCTGCTTGTCCCCTCACATCCATTCTGGTTCTCTTTCCCTCAGGTCTGGCTCTGCTTTTGCACCGGGCACCAACCTTATTCATCACCTCCATAAATAACTGTTCATCCAGGTCTCTACCAGCACCTGCAGCAAATCTTTGTCTTTCTTATGAGCTCCCAGCTCATGCTCAGGGTAAAATTATCAGAGGGCTTCTGACATGGGCAGCTTGGTGCTCTCCAGCACAGCAAGACAGGCACTGCAAGGCCTTTGCACTGCTCTCCTCCTTCTGGCACCTTCATGGGGTCTAATTTTTTGTGCTGGCCTCCCACACACTTCATAAGAGATGCACATTCAAGCAGGCTTTGTGCCTGGAACACAATTAAGCATCCAACTGTCCGATCTGTGTGGCCAAATCCTCTGTTCCCGGGGCTTCTCAGGTGCAGGTTCACACTGGTTCATCAGGTTTCCATAGGGGGGAGGAAATGTAATTTAGCTCTTTCAGTCTTAGTCATTGAAAATAAAAGGGGAGTAAGTGAAGCTTGTCTCTGGCTATAGGAATGGCAAACAAACCAGCCATGATTCTTTATCTTAAAGTGAAATTTGCAAGTGAACAAGGCATTATAATTGATGCAGATTTAAAGATTTAAGGTGAGGCTATTCTGTGTTTCTTTTGAATGACAAACCTTATCTCACTTTTCCCATCCCCTCCCTTTTTCTTCCCTTGCACAGCAATAACTTCTTCAGGCCCAGTCCTCAGAACTGCTATTCCCTACAACTTCAGCAGTTTTTTTTAGCAGCTGGAGGTGTTTAGCAAGCCTGGAAAAAATCCCTCCATCAAACCTCTCTTTCATCACAAGCTGACCACAGAAATGTCACAATACCTGTGATGAGCAGTTTCACTGTGTGCTCTGTATCAGTCTGTACCACTAACAAAACATTACATGTGATGAAAACAACCCAAAGTCACCACACAGAAAATAACTATCATCTCTACTGAAGACAGATCAGGTGTGTTTAATTCCAGGTGTGGGCTTATGTAGCGCTCTGGACTATTAACTGTGCAGCCTGCTAAACTGGCAGTGCCTTCCATCATAAAGCTGTGGCCTGTGCCCATCAGCACCTTCCCAGAGAATGCCTGGCATGGCTTGGGGAATAGCAGGCATTCCTAAAAGGCTCTGGCTCCCTCCATGCTCCTCCAGCACTGGCTGAGCTGGCTTTGCATCCTCAGGAATCTCGTGCTGCACACCAGGGCTCACCAAACACACACACCTGCAGTTTCACACTGTGAAAAGCCATCTGGATGGGATACAGCACAGCACAGGCAGTGATTTTTGGACACTTTGTGTCTTAGGCCTAAAGGCCACACATGGGCCCAGAGGAAACCACAGCTCCATAGACTTTCTGTACATAACTGGCTGTGCACTTTTCTTTGGGGCTGAAAATAACATCTGCTCTGTTGTATTTAGCAACATAGCTGTCACCATGGAAAGGAACATTTTCACCTCCTAGGACTTACCTGGGGGCAAAGTCTTAAACTATAAACTCCATTATGAGTGTAACTCTGAATCTGAAACACTAAAAAACAGTGTAGGAATTAGTCTCTTCTGTTTGTTGAGACAGAGAGAACAGGAGGTTGGAAGATGGATAGGAATGGCTGATGGCACAAAAGTAGTCTTGGATGAAAAGTAAAAAAAAAATATTTTATAACTGCTACTTTATAGCTGCTACTAAATGACAGAGCCTTAAGCATACTGATGCCTTGTGTAATTACTGTGTGAGGGATATTCCTCGTACATCCAGAGATGGATCCATCTAGAAATGAATTGTAACCTTTATCTCTGTCACACCAGTTCCTTTGCATACACTTGGGCATTGCATTGCCTTTGCCCCTCAGCTGTAACCAGGCAAGGAAAAATAAAGGAAAGGAACAGTGTAAAGGAAATAAAAGTGTAAAGGAATAAAAGCTGCAAAAACACTCAGACTTCAGTCAAAGCAAGTGACCACAGGAGCTCTAGGTCCTTCTGTTTTTATTTGCATTCTCCAACTGCTGCAGAGGAAAATGAGATCTCATCTGACTGAAGGCAGCACTGGCCACTGGAATGTTTGACTGCACAGAGACACAGAGGAGCCTCTGATGGATTAGCTCAGGTTTGAAAGAAGTGCACAAGGAGGGAAACAACAAATTGGAGAACAAATGGAAGCTAAGTACACCTTGGCAAACTGAGATCTTGGGGGTTTTTCTTGTAACTAGGAATTATTGAAGTTTCTCTGAAAATGCTCTGCTGTATATAATAAAAGGACAATTTCACTAACTGAGGGGGTCAACCTTACTAGGTTATATACCTTAAGAGTAAGAAGAGTTAGAAAGGCCCAAATCACAAGATTTAGAACAATCCATGTAGGAAAAGTCCTTACTTTTGGTCAGTGCATTTAGTGAAAAACAATTCCTATTGCACAAGAGCAGGAGGAGGTGGAAGTGAAAAACAGTCAATGAGGAAAGCATATTTCCTAAAAAGCTGTCAGCCTCTGCAAAGATGCCCAGAAGCTGCATCCAGCACCTCACTGTTTCTCCAGCTTGCAGTTTTCCAAATGACTGTCATCTTCCTCCTTGCTCTGCCCTCCATGGCTGTTGGAAGCCCTTCTGTCTCATTTTTCTACCCTCTTAAATGTCCCTACTGCCCTGCCCTCTCATTTACCCAGAATTATCATCAACAGGTCTTTCTCCTCTACATCCTTAACACTGCCAAGTAAACCAAATAAACCAAGCACAGCATCCTCACTGTCAGAAGTTCTGAAACACCAGGCCTGGGAGTCTGAAGTGTTATAGGACAGTTATACCACAGAAACAAAGAAAATAAATACCAGACTGTAAAGATTTTAAGTAATCCCTACATAAAAACTTAAATAGTTAAACACTTCTGTACAGACACTTCTGTACAGCTGTTTAGTATTAGTTGTTAAACTGTGTGATACAAAATGCAAAGATAAATTTGCTTTAGTGGACAAAGATCTCTTCTGAGTAAATCAGAAGGTTGTAGGTTTAATAGTCAGCTTTTAATTATATTTCTATTTTTTTTTTTGTTATGTATCTATTATGTTTTCAATGCTTGAAATGAGAGTGAGAGAGAACATGAGAAAAACCTAGTTTGGGTGTTTATCTGAGGAACCAAAAGTCTGAAAACACACTTTGAACTAACATTTGCAAAAGGTCTGCCAAATCTTTCAACTGCTAAGATTATTAATGCAGATTAAAGGAATACTTTAATATTCCTGTTCCAGTTTGAAAATAAAGGCTGGATGAGGAATCCCATTAGAGACCAAAACTAGCTATGTACTGTTTGCAGCAAACACTAGATGGGATATTTTTCTGAGAAGAGGGGAAGCACCAGTACAGGACAGCCTGCTCACTGGTCTGGTTGAGAGCAATCTCAAGCCTTTGCACGCTGGTAATCTTCCCAACTCAGCTCCAGATGTTAAGGCCGGCTGGCTGGAGGGAGGAAGGGAAGATATGTAGAAGAAAATGCACCAGATATCCAAGATTAGAAGTTATGCAGTCTCAGGCATTCATAAAAGATGGGAGCCTGCCAGCTCCTCCACACACAGGATGGAGTTTGGAAGTGGGAAACAGCTGCTGTTGTCCTGTGCTGCCTCCCAGGCCATGGAATTTGTGCCATGGCTCACCACAGCCAGAGATGGAGAAAGACCCTCAATGCAGAAACCCAGCTAGATGATGGAGTTAGAGAACAATGGATAGAGGACAGTCTCATCCAGGAGAATCATCCCTGACCACCAGGCTGCATCTGACCCCTGACAATGACAGCTGGGCTCCTGTTACACCCACTGGGATGATGTCCACCACCTTCTTGGGGAAGCACTGACATGTAAAACCCACATGTGACTGTCACACTGTCACATTCATTACAGCAAGAGTTTCCTGAATCCCCCTGTGTGACTGATCAGGTTTTACATTTCCCCAGACATCTCCAGAAGGAACGTGGGCCTTTGTCCGGCTGCAGTCCCACATCCCAGCTCATTTCACAGGCAGCTCAGGCTGTTAGTGTCTGCAACCCCGGGATGCTGAAATCCTGCACCACACACTGCACTTTGATGTGGCATTGGCAAGGGGAGGATGCTCCCCTCCAGCGATGTGCCGAGTGAAACCATGCGGTGAAATGAGTCCAGGCAGGGTCAGATTCCACGGCTTTTGTGCTGCCTCCTCTTCACTTTTCCCTTCCTGTAGCAATTATTGCTCATCAGCACAGATTAACAATTGCACAAGCAAACCCTCAGAACAAATGCAATCAGGGCCGAGGGCCAATCTTAGTCAGTGGAGCTCTGCCACTGACTTTAAATGGGATTGGGATTTAGCCCTGCAGCCTTTCCCTGCATTTCCTCTTTTTACCCATTCATGTGCTGCACATGTGTCTGTCTCTGGCAGCTCCTCTGGCTTTGTTTGGGATGAGGCTCTCACAGGTACAAGCTCCAAAAGTTGCACCCATAACCTTCTGGCATTCTTCTCCACCCATTCCCTGGCCCTGGCTTTCTGCTAAGAGTTGTTCCAGCCATTTCATGGTATCTTTTAAAAGGTAGGAGAATAAAGACAAAAATAGCTCTCAATCCATTCATACAGGTTTCTGCTGGGCTGTGAATAATTTAAAGGTCTTCTCACCTCATCTCTTGTTTATCTGGTAGCCTCAGGCCTCATCTACATGAAAGAGTTGCACCCATTCAAGTAGATGTTAATTTAAACCAATTCATTAAACTAACACAAACCCCGGAGCGAGCAGAGGGAGGGATGCTCCCGTGTTAAACCCAGGCTCCTATCGGTTTGCTTTAATCTAGTGAGAAACTAAACCAAAGTAAGGAGCGCCCATGGACAGGTTTGCTCTGGTTTTACAGAACACACGGAACAGAGCAATGCAAATCATGCCAGGGAGTTCTCACTGGCAGGGCTCTGCTGCTCACTCCCTGCAGGGACAAGCTCAGACATTCAGCAGAGATTGGAACCACCAAAAAAAATCGTCATGAGTCTCTAGAATACACCTAGGGCCATGAGCCCTGAGCTGGGCTGTGTTGTAGGAGTGTCACACCTCTCACCCAACCCAGGGGCTCTGTTGCAGGTCTGCACTTTTTGGCCAGTGTCCCTGCAGGTGGTAATAAAGCTACATCAGTGTTTTCATACCGTGATTAACAGGGGTTATATAAGAAGCCAAGTAAAGTGTAGGTCACCTGAAAAAACTGCAATGTCAGTGGGAGCCAAAGAATGAAAGAATTGCAAGTCACACCACCCCAGTCACACAGATAATCACTATTCAATGAAAACAAACCTAAAAAGAAAAGAGAGGAGGGATGGAACATTTTTGCTTCACAGTTCTGCCCTCTTTTCAGCGAGTGGAAAGGACTGAATCACCTGTTGTCAGTACTGAATGAGGACTACAAAGAACATGAAGCCAGTCTCCTCTCACATGTGCCTATGGGGAGGATGAGATCCAATCCAACAGATCCAATCTCCATCAGCGAAATTCCAATCAGTATTAAGAAGTTACTTAATGATGAGAGCAGTTAAACCAGAGGAGGCCAGAGAGATGGCGGCATCTCCATCCATGGAGATAATCAAAGCTAAACCATACAGAGACACTGAACAACCTGATCTAATGTAGAAGCTACCTGTCTTCTCAGTAGGGTGAAGGTTTGATCTGGTGGCTTAAAGTCCCTGTCAATTTATTCTGATTTATTCAAGTAAAATACAGCACAAATTTCTTTTCTGAAGCCAGCTTCTGTGATGTTTCAAAGTCACATAGCTGGTAAATTCACCTGGCTATTTACCCAGTTGTTCACTCTTCCTGAAGAGAGAAGGCAAAAAGAAAATACTAAGAGACCTGTGTGTCTGCAAAACGATGCCAGTTGGTGCAGTACAATTCCATGGGGCAACACAGAAGATTTTCCATCAAGAGAGTGCAAGTGGGATACTGGAAGCCTACAGAAATCTTCTTAGCATCCACCTCCTTGCTGAGCAGACAGCTCTAGGCTTGGGAAGTTACTGGAAGTTTTGCTGGGGATGATTATGTCATTTCCCTTGGCTTTCCCCTGTGTTGGTAAGCACTGGCAGTCGGGGAGTAGGTGACTGCTGGCTGCTTCTGGCACTTCAAAGCTGCACCTGTAGCACCACACCATGGTACCTACACCTCTAGCAGCAGCCACAGCTCCTAAATTTCCATCACTGCGAGTGCTCAAGGCAGGAAGAGAGACAGAGTCACTGTTAATATGGGCAAAACCCCTTAGGCCATGTAAGGGCAGCATAAATATAACATTATTTCAGAGAAATGATTTTGCAAAAGGTATATAGATTTTACCAATACTTAAATATTTTTGAGTTTGTTTTGATTTATATATATATACACATATTCTAGGAAAAACATTTGTGTTGTGTACATGAATTTTTCATCACACTGGAGAAATCCTGCAAGATCTGTTTTTATATTACTATGGTTCTTTTCATCCAAAAATCTTTTATCAATTATCATGCCTAAGCTTTCATGGGTTCAAAGACATGAAAAATAAATTTCCAGGAGGAAGGCATGCCAAGGGCCACAAAACACAAAAGCATGACGTCTAACTCAGGAAGCCTTTAAGCCATGGATAGCTGGAAAGTGGGATAGTGTACCAGAGAAATCCCAGCATGTAGTGCTGTCCTTGTTTTCTGTTCCAGCACCCAGCACAGACAGGACACTGGCTTTGTGCTGCCTTCATGCTGTCAGCCTGATCCTCACATCTCTGGTCCACTCCTGAAGTTCTGTGGTACATCTCCAGTGCATTCTCTCAGCCTCCTGCTCCCCCATTTTTGCACAGGCTCTGGATCTTTTTGTGACCTTCACTGAGCTGAACCAACAGGCTGATGCACCAGTTATTTGGCCTAAAGAGGAGTCTGACAACTACAAGTGATGGTATAAAAATAGCAGGCCCATGTGGTTGTCTTGAGGTCTCCTCCAGCCTTAAATGATGTTGGGCATTACTTAGACCTTGTTGCAGCTGTTGAATTTGACTCACCTCTTCCACCCCACTCCCTAAAACAGATGTGGTTGTAAATTGTAGCCAGATTAGAAGGAGCAGTGAAGACCATAAGAATGCAAGAGCAAATAACAGGTTGTAAATTCTGTTGGGTTGACTTATGTACAGTTTTCAAGTGGTTCTGACCGTCAGCACAGCACAGTCCTGAGTGTCTGTGCAGCATGGACAGAGGAGGAGTCTGCTCTGCTGCACTTCTTTGACAATCCAAGTTAGCTTGAAGGATGAAGGAGCAAGTGCCTGTAGATCTCACAGAGCTTCCCAGAAGCCAGCTGACAATTGCTGTGAGATGCATCAGAGCCATCCTCACCTTGCCCATGGATGTTCATGGGAGATGCTAAAGTCAATCAAATCACAACTGTAGATGCAAGAATTCAAATCTCAGCCCCCTGATGGGCCAGGAGTGTGCCTGGTGAAGCCCTGTGGTCAGAAACCATACTCAGTAAAACAGCCCAGCATAGTTAACTCACTGATATAGCCTAGAATGAGAAGTCAGACAGAGGCAGAATACCTGGCATAACACCACTTGAATTTCTTCTCTGTCACAGGTGGAGTTTGTGGGCTTCCCAAACACCTAATCCATCTGAAGTTAGCAGAAGTTTCCATTTACTGCAGATCTCATATCAGACCAGTCATCTAAAAAGCATTGGGATACAAGTATCTTTCAGTTCTTGAAGTCTGTAGAACTTGCTGCCTTGGTCAAATTTGTAAGGATGTTAAGCTGACTTCCAGTCTATGATGTCTAGGCATAGTTGAGGGGAGAGGGTGCTTAGAGAAGGAATCTTAGTAAAATTACTTTTAAAAGTATAAAAGTTATCCTCCTTTTGCCAGGAAAATCATAGTTTTTCATATTCCATTGGCCTGAAGACCAGTTTTTATTTTCTGAGAAAGTACTGCAGGGAGCTGACAGAGGCTTTAAGAAATTATACTGAAACAGGCAGTGTAGTTGTCACTGGGCTTGTCTTTTGTTCGGTTAAAGATCAGAACTCAGGCAGTGGTAAACTTTGCATGGCAAAGAGACACTTCAGATTTCTAGTCACAAGAGACCCCTCTGTATTTCATGTCTGCCCACCCCAATACAATTGATTAAATCCTTGGACACAGAGGATAAAATGCATTTCATTTGTATTTAATATATGGTGCAGCTATTGCATACTCACATCTGTAAAATAAAGAAAATAAGCGATAATATAAAAAGTTTCTTCTAGTCACATGCTGACAAAACAAGAACCTGTATCTCATTTTGTTTGGACAGCAGGGGAAAGATGAGAGGGGGGCAGCCAGAGCAGCTGCAAATAACTATGTCTGTTTCAAATTCAGAACCAATCATCTTCTTGGTGTAATTTCTGACAAATCATTTTCTTGTCCAACAATTTTTAGGTTGATCCTGCAGGACTGCTGGGATAATCATCCTGACACTGCAGATAACAGGATTGTGATCATAAATCTTAAGATTCAAGTACATTCACCATGGTTGAGTGACCACCAGCATTTTGAGGGAATGAGAATATTTTTCCCCTGAAAAGATGACGGCACCAAGGGCACATATGCAGAAAGTGAAGCCTAGGAAATATAGAACAATGCATCATTTTTATTTCAATTTGCCATGCACTCCTTATCATTTCACCCACATTCTGCCCACTAATCAAGGGGAAAAGGCTTGGCTGGTGCAACTGGTTCTGGATATATCTATTTGTGGCTGTTGCTATTGCAGCAAGAGAAAAAGTGTGTTTTTTATAGAAGAATCTAGGCTCTGTCACAGAACTTAAATGACTTATTCTGTGAACAATTATTTTTATCTACAGAGTGAAAGAACCTTTACACCAGTCTGGTGTTGTGTGGGGCTATTCCAGTCGTGCACATGTAAGTGATGAAGGGAAATACACTTCATTATTTGGCCCTGCTTGGTACAATTCTGCCTTTTCTGCATGGAAGAGGAGAAATCACGTATTTAAGTAATATTAATATTACAGAACTATGAGCTGGGTTTTTTGCCATTTACAGATATTTGTCTTCTGCAAGCAAAATGAGAAAAAACTAAATAACACTGAGTTGTTTATCAATATAAAACACTCAGCTGATGAGATACACTAATCCACAGCCAAACCCTGGAAAAAGGCCCAGCCAACTCCTATTTAAGCCACCACCTTACTCCACAGCTTTTATATGTCAAATCCCTGACAATACCTACAATTTGAGCCAATTCTACAGTTAACCACAGCCCTGCATATCCATGGTGATCAAACAAATGCTCACCTTCCAAAATGTGAGGAATTTGACACTAATAAAGGCATGTTGCTCCCTGCTAGGCAATGCATGAGCTGGCCAGACGTGCCACATTATATCACTTGCAAACTGGCAGCGTCACAGGGCAAGTGTGTTAACTGGGATACTGCTGTGAGAAGGGGAAGGGGATGTCTGGGTTTACTTTCTTCCCCAAGGACCTTTCCAGCAGCCAGCATCTTCTCCATTGCACATAATTCTCTTTTACTAGAAACACCTGGTAGGTCTTGTAATTCCTGTCCTCATGTTGCAGAGTGCTCTCCCCTCTCACATCACTGTCCTCAGGCCACACAAGACACGCTCTTTAAAAGAACACAGAGCTAAGAACCAGAAGAGGTGGAAGCAGATGACTCCTCAAAAACCAGAGCAAGGCTCTAAGCTGTACTACAGCCTCAGCCAATGGGGGTCAAACAAGGAGTCCCCCTTTACTTCCATTTCCCCTGGACTGCAGGCTGCTGGTAAAGCAAACAGACCTCTATGAACAAAGCACTGCTGCTGCACAGGGTGCCCAAGTTTTTCTGGAAGAAGTTGGTTAAATCAATGAGTTAACAATTTGTTCAAATTACAAGAACAGTGACCTGGAGTACAGCAAAAGCTTCTTACCTTCCTCTCTGCAGTTCCAAAGCTCAAGCACCAGGACCCTCATACCCTTGGCTGCATGGTTTCTATATTCTGTGCGTGTGGGAGTGAGTGCTCAGGGATTTGGGAGGGGAGGGGGAAAGGGGGAAGAGTCCAAACAAAACATTTAAAGTTAATTCCTTTGATGGTGCAGCTGTGAGAGGGCAACTGAGATGATTTTGCTGTATTTCAGAAGCTGCATAGTTTTTCCTGTCCTTTATTAATTCGAAAGCGTGTTTCTATGGCCAGGCTCTTCTCAAGTCAGTCTCTCCTGCCTGCATAGCAGACCTTGGTTCTAAATTCCCAACCAACAACAGCTGATGCTTCATTTTCCCCTACTTATGACCCCATCTCTCACCTTCTCTCCCAAACATGGCATATCAGAAACATTTCCTAACCAGTGCAAACAGAACAGCACAAATGAACCCGATTTGCTTGTGAGAAAACTGTGGAATATCATCCAGATGAGAACGATGAGTTGGGGCATTGGAATCCCTGGCAAGGCAAGTGGCTTCCTGGTTCATGCCCAATTCCTTTCCGTGCTTGTACACTCCTTCACATGGTGAAGTGACTCCTGGTCTGCAGGGCACAAGGAGCATGGAGCAGAGCCAGCTCAGGGTGATCCAGCAGCATCAGGAATTGTGTCAGTGCAGGTAGGTAATGCAGCCCTGCTCCCCATCCATGCAGCTCCTCCAACAGCACAGATCCCTGGTGGCCTCAACACCTCTACCCCAAGCTTCTGCATGGAGCAGGGACCTCCCCACCTGCTCTGTCAAACACCTGCCCTGTCAGACAGGAGCAGTGGCACTACATGACTTCACAGGGGATATTTTCAGAACAGAACACACTGCAAGGCAGTTCCTGTGCTCCAGCATTGCCTTCCTTTGACCCTGCAGCCCCCAGCTGCAAACCATCCAGCCATTTCCCTCTAACCTTGGTTAAATCAGCAACTAAGGTGACACAGTGTTGCAGCACGGGGCTGGTGTCACTGGACAGCAGATAAATGACCACAGACAAGGCAAGGAGTCAGCACCTGCAGAGTTCTGTGGTTTTATTGCAGCAGTCAGGGGGAGGCAGGGGAGGGCTGGAATTCTGTTTTACCCTCCATGTTCAACAACATACATTGAACGTTTTTCAATCCCTCTTCCAGAATAAATAGCGCAGCTGAGCCTTTCCTAGAAGTGATGCTGAGATGTTTTTTTTCTTTTCTTTTATATACCTTTTATATAACTTTTATGTATCCTCAGTATTCTTAGCATGCATACTTGTATTTCATTAAGTCTGATAACTTAGCACAGCCCTAGTGTTTAATAGGAGGAGACCAAACCTCCTAAAGGCCTCATAGTAGGAGGCTAGAAAACCCTATGCTATCTTGGGAAAATGAAGGTCCTCTCTAGAACATATCCTATCAACTAGAGATTTGGCCCATCCAGGGGGGAATTCCTCAAATGGAGGAATATCACATCTAGGCCTCCCACTGGGGCATCCTTGTTAGATATGCTAATTTGTAAGGTCTGTAAATTTTATACATGATCTATCATGTGTGCATTGTGGTGCATCCCACCTCGGCAAAGAGGTGCACCAATAAGGTGAAAACCTCTTATCCCTTAACCAGCTCTCAATTTTTAAGACCAGGAAAAGGCATCAGAAGGGCTAAACCATTCAGAAAGAGCAAAGAAAGGAGAAGATACACAAGGCTCTCTCCTCAACTGCAGACAGTGGCCTCATAGGCCTGACATGATTAGGGAGCACAGGCTGGATGCCCTCCCTCCCAAACCATTCATCCTCATCTTCCCAGCCCAGCACCTGGCTCCCTGGCTGAGCTCCCCACCACCTCTGTTATTTGCATGGTTACTCTCGTGTCTGTGAAAATAAGAAACTTGTGTCACACTCTGAGCTGCATCTCAGAGCATCCCGAAGCGGGGGGCGCAGGGAGGGACAGTGTTACCTAGGAGCTCCGGGATTTTCTCCGACAGACTTGGTTCATTTTCTCTGAAGCTTCTGTGTTTTCTTTTTTCCCCTTTCGCCCCACTTCTCTCAATGGTCTGGTGCCCTCGGAGAGTTCAGGAGCAGACACCAGCTGGCCCTAGCAAAGGCCACATCCCCCACTGCCTGTGTTGTTCTCTCCAGCTCGCCTATATGGATCCCTTAATTGCATGCATGTCTTTCAGGCTATTCTCCATGCATGAGCTGTCAGCAAAACCTTGCTGGAAACACTGGAATTTCACATTTTTCATGGAGATTTTCCATATCAAATGGGCAGTTTCACATTTTCCATGAAATTCCTAATGACTACAAAAAAAATACAGCCCCAGTGTTTGGAAGGGCTTGCTCAGCTTGCCTTCAGGCACCATTTGCACGTTAAATGCATGTGTGTGAATTTACTTAGCATATCATTTCAGGGATGGGATTGGAATATTTTTTTTTTTTTTTGTTGCAGATGACAGGAGAGAAGCATGCATTCATCCATTCATTCATAAACCCAACTTGTGGCACAGCATGCTGGGGAAGGGATCTTTTGCATCATTTTTAAAACAGAGAGAGTGCAAAGCCCTGTCAACTGACAATATCCATCCAAGCTGTCATTGCCAATCACTTGAATGGACTGCAGCAGAGAGTATTTTCCACAATGAGATACCAATGGGGGTGACCATTAGGTCAGGAATCTTATTTTCTCAGCTCACCAACCCCTGCAAATAAATTCTCACCAAAAGGAGAGAAAAGCCTCATTGATTTGACAAGCAATCAGACACTGCAGTTGTCATTTTCCCAGCAGTTGCTGGCATATTTTTTTGCCTGGTGTGTGAGATATGAATTTCGTGACTTAACCTATCAAACTCTTAAAGGGATCATCCCTTTTTCATCTGCATCCTCATGAAAAGCAGAACTCACAGCAGCAAGACTCTGAAAGAAAAACTGTTCTTAGCTTTAATATATTATTAGTTGATTTACAACAAAGTTCATGCAGGGGCACTACTTCGTTTTAATAGTCAGACATACTTATTTGACCAGCAAGAATGTGGGTTTTTTTCCCCTCATCAGTACCCATTTTAATTTGTAAAACACATTTTTCCCAAGTTGCTGGTATTGTTCCCTTATGAACACATCACAGCCAAACCAAGAAAGTCTACAAAAGCAGGAAAAACCACATTCTTCAATGAAAGAAGTCACATTTTCTTGGTGTTCTTAGAGACATGAGTTTTTATAACTTTAAAAAATACTGCATTAAGATTAAAAAAAACCAAACAAATACCCAGCCAAACAACTGAATTATGCTGAATTCCAGCAAACAGCCTAAATTCTAATTGTGGATCCAGTGAAACAGATTTCTGCTAGCAGAAAAAAGTGTATCTTCTTCCACAATACCCAAATCTACTTCACCTCCTTGAATTAGAGCTTGAAAAGTCATCTCAGATTTGCTGTGGAGTTTTTTTGAGGCAATATCTTAGCAGAAATCATTTGTTAGCTGATGTAAAAACATAGACTTTGTGATGTTTTTACAGGCAGGTTCTTTGGGACTATTTTCTGAGCATGAGGAGACTCTGATTCCCAACTAAGAGCCTGCAGGGAAGTGAGTCCCTGGTTTAGCTGCCTTCCCACAACAGGCACATCAAGGATCTGAATACAACTTCCCCAGTGATAGTTTTGTTTTTTTCATTAAAAACAAAAATTTTGTCTGTAGATATTTTTTACACAAGGAGAAGGTTGTTTCTGCCTAGTTGTAGACACTTTCTGAGGAGCTCACCATGTGCTTGAACACAACTACTTCAACCAGACTGGATTATGATTTGCAAAACCTGCAATTCCATCCATCCAGCCACTTAGTTCCCAACAGTAAAACTCCACTAGGTCTCACTTAGTCTATGGCATTATTATAATTCAGAGAAATAATGTGATCCACTCATACTGGAAGCACTTCTGTCAACAATTCAGAATATTTTTTTAAA
>VZTT01009714.1:12960-39247 GCA_013400855.1 Buphagus erythrorhynchus | reverse complement strand
TACATATATACATTTACTATTGGGAGGAGAATATGACCAAATCAGAATGTTTCTTTGCAAGTATTCTAAGGTGTGATCAGAATCCACTGAAAATAGATTAAGGATCAGGTAAAGCCTCACCTCTATGCCTTACACATGGTATAGCATCAAGATAGTTGCTGCCAGTTTAGTTTCTCCAGTAAGAATAAGAGGAAGGAGTTCTAGTCTCAAATGTCAGAAAAATAATTACTATTTTGGTAAATTGACAGGTCACTAGACTCAGCATCATATTCTTCTAAGCATTATCAGGCCATTCTTTGTTAATCAATACTGCACATTTCTTACTAGCCTTATCATTGGAGTACATTGTTCCAGAAATTCTAGCAGCATATTGAGGCATGAATCTGCTTCCAGATAAGCCTGGCTGGCTTAATTTTTTGTCTTTTTTTATTTCAAGATAAGTGCTCTAGGGCAGGGGCCCAACAAAACGACATTTTATTCCTGATATACTTATCAATTCTAGCTTTGCCATATCCTTGCAATTCAATATTCAGCTGTTCAGGCTATGAGCAGTCTCTAGGTGGGACTGACTCTCTCTCTATCCCTTTTTCTGGTGTTCTTTCCTGTGTGCACAAATGTGGTAACCTCACCAACATGTTCCTTTCAACTGCTGCTAATTCCCTGCTACAATTTCAGATCCAACACTCCAACTACAAGGTGCAATTTTAGCTCAGACAGCAATACCTTCAGAGCAGTGAGGGCTTGGTAGGTGTATGAGACAAACACTTTCTAACACATATCAAGGAATATGGATTCAATGTCCAGGAATACTCTGAAACTAGTCAGCTGTGGATAAAATCCTGAAATTAATTTTCCCTGAGAAATCTCAACTCCTCAGGAAAAAATAGTTTTCTGTTTTCACAAAAGTTAAGTTCAAACAATTTAATAAGCATTTTCAGATATTTCCACTGTAGATCACTAAGGATTTTAAATGCAAGCAGGCTCATACTGTCTGTCAGGAGGACTTTTTCTCCCCCCTGAAGTCCATTTTTCCTCTGTCTGCTGTTAAGTTACTATTATCTTCCATTCTTTGTAATAATGGGCTTAAGATCAAGTGAAACTGGAAATGGAAAGAACAGTGAAAGATGACAGACTTGAAGGGGCTTTATTGGGACTATGGGTTGCTCCTGAGGTCAGAATCAGTAAGTATAATTAGATTCCTGGCATTTACAACAAATGTAAAGCAACTCAGAGCACTCTTTTGTGTGCCTGTAATTAAACATGCACTTTTACTGCCCTCTGCAGTGCTCCAAAGTATCTTTGATTCCAGCACATGAAAGTGGAATGAAAGAGCAGACCCAAATCTTCATCTCTATATGGCACTCATATTTCTGAAAACAAAGTATTTCTCAGCAGAAATGGGAGAGCCCCTTTCTAAAGAAACACAAAAGGGAACATTGTTTTTGCTAATAATTAGAGCCACTCCTGTACCTCCCAGAAACTTTCTCAATAGACATTTAGATAGATGGAAAGGTCCCAACACAGACAGCTGGGCCCCACTTTAACCCACAAAACAAGTTCCAAATTTCCACTCAAAGTGAAGTTATTTCTTGAATGTATGAATCAGCATTTTTTTGGATAAATTAGTTTTCTCGTGTGCTTGAACACAATCCAAGAGGTAAGTGACAAGCTTAGAGTGAACAGGACTGGTAATCAAAAAATACAATGGGGGCCAGCAGTGGCAGATGCTAAATCTTGGTTCCTTGAATGTTTTGTGTTTAGGTATTACCCAGATGTCACAAAACTAAACAGTGCACAACTGGAGTAAATTCTGCTCAGCATTACCACTTTCTCTAACTAAAATGTATATATTACATTCTAACTACACTGTTTTCCTTGAAAGTAAAATGGATTTTTGATACTTCACAAACTAATTTCAATCTCTTAACTATTTATATAACATTTTGGCAAATTTATCCCTAGTTGTCAGGAAGCACTCAAACTTAGTATTCAACCAATAGCTAGCAACCAATCTTCTCACATTATGAGAAACCATATAGAAGAGAACACAGAAGAGCAAGAACTTCTAGTAAGGTCAAAATTCTTTTAAAAGATATCTTTTACTAGCCCAGTTTTGATAAAGAACTGCCTGATCCCCCGGGTTTCCACACAGATCCATCCTCAGGCATACGTAGCTGTTCTCCACATGCTCTTATTTACATTAGGAACACAATAAAGATAATTCTAAAAATAACTTCAGTAAATACTTGCATGAACAGAAAGTTGTTTGAATGGTATTTTGGACTTAAAAATGGATTAATGGAAGAAAGCTGGTTTTAGCTTGGCTTCCTTAGAGCATTAAATTGTTGTACTGGCAAGTCTTTTCCAAAATCTCTGTCCTGTCATTTCTAATTTTTGGACTGGCTGTCCAGGTACTAAACAGAAAGGTAAATATGTTCCCTTAGGGTTTATGTGACAACAGCTGAGTGATGAAGGAAGACCCAACTAATGTCCAAGTGAAGGACAAGCTGGGACAGCTCAACTCTTTATTGCTCTGCTTGCCACCTTACCCACACACGTGTACCAATGGCCCAGCCAAAACAGATGGAGCTTTAAATTAGCCACAGCCATGACTGCTGTCAGCCAGGCATGGCATGAGGATGCTGAAAGGGGACAGGGCTTGGTGTGAAGGGAGTAAGAGAAACACAAACCAGAAGGCACAGGTCTATAAAAAGCAGGGTTGACAGGTTCTGCTGCCTACAGAACAACATGCTCAGTTTTATTTTTAGAGGAATTTAACCTAATAAGGTTAAAATTTGACAGCAGCACTTGCTTGTTCCCCATCTGAAGCAAACTCCACTGCATGCAACTATGCACAACTGAACATATGGAAAATTCCTCTATTACCAGATACTGCCCTAAATGGATGGGGTTAGCCCACATTTAACCACTAGAGGGCTTAATTCTATCGCAAAAAACTCTGGTTGGTTTCCAATCTGGTGTTCAGTACCTTTGGAAAAACATCCCAACCATAAAAACTAAGTGATCTAAGTAATTGAGACAAAGGGGAGTTGTTGTAGTGACAGCATTACTGTGGATGGCCAGCTCCTTCAGGAGAAAGTAACAACTCTGAGCCTGTTTCACAAACTGAACACAGACCAGCTACATTTCTAGTCTGGATCATACTCACCTGGTTCCTGGGTGAATGTGCTGCAGAGAACTGAAAGCTGAACAGCCCCTCAGATTGCTTTTAATGAGATCAATTAAGATATCTGTGAGCAAGGTGGAGCACACCACGGGAAAAGAAAACAAGGGATAAACTAACCAAAAAAGCCCCCCAAAAAACAATGACATAGAACCTTATAGTCTGCAGCAGAAGTGATAAAGCACACTGAAAGGTGACAGGATAAAGCAGAGATGGAACAGAGTGAGCACAGCCAGAAGCAACACCCATCTCAGCAGGGCAGGGTCATGAACAGGAGGGCACAGGCAATGCAAGAGGGTCATATCCCAAGGCCTGTACCTTGTCTGAGTAGTAGCAGGTTAGTTGGATTAATCTCAAATTATATACCAGATTACGGACTAACCACTGAGAATTTACTCTGCAGAAATTTAAAAGGATCTCAAGACATTTGCCAAAGGAGAATTATTTGTTGTGTGCTCCCTTATAACAGAGAAGTGCACCCCATTTGTTTGCTTAAACTGCCCAGGGACTAGGGCTCTTCACAATGTTTTCTCCACATTCCACCCCAGAGCTGGGTGCAGTACTCAAGGTGGGGTCTCACAAAAGCAGAACAGAGGGGCAGAGTCCCCTCCCTTGCCCTGGTGGCCACGCTGCTCCTGGTGCAGCCCAGGACAGTTGGCTTTCTGAGCTGTGAGTGCACATGGCTGAGTCACTTCAAGTTCCTCATCCACCCACCAGCATCCTCAAGTCCTTCTCCTCAGGGCTGCTCTCCATCTGCTCATCCCCTAGCCTGCATTTGTGCTTGAAAGATTGTCCCAACCCATGTGATTCCTTATTTCAAAACCAGGTGTAAGTAACCTTACCCCTCAGACGCCTCTAACAATCTTCTGAATATCCCACTGACCCAACCTGTTTGGGTAGCTACAGTAGGATAGAAAAACTTCTTTAAAAAAACCCAATTCTCTGGCAGTTCTGATACTCAGCTACAGACTGACACACTAAAAATACTTAAGAACAACCAGGAACAGTGTGGCCAGAAAATGTGACATGAGAAAAGCAAACTGGGAAGGACAGAAGGTGCTCAGTCCAGGTAGAAAGCAGCTACCATTTTGTTGCCTCCTCTGGAAAAAATATTGTTAGGAAGGCTGTCTCCTTAACATCAGAGCTTAGCACCAACCTTGTCCCAGTGCCACTGCTTCCTCTTGGGAGTTTCCCCATCAGATCAAGCTACCTGATTTCAAATGTGCCTAACAAATTAGACAGCTGTAAGCAATATTACTAGCTAAGATACTCCCCTGAGTTGATGAGTTTAAGGGGTGTAACATCAACACCCAGAAATTCCATTTTAAGAGATAAAACCAGGTGAGGTGACAGTAAAAGATGTCTTGGTTAGTATGGAAGATTGAAGTGTTCACCCAGCTCTTCTAGCAGTTTTTCCTAGAGAACAGAACTTGGCAACCAGCTAGTGGACATCTACTAAATTGTCTCAAATTCACTCTGGTGGCCAAGTAAATAGATTTTAAGGTCTCCTCAACATCAGAGGATAGTGCTAACACATATATATCCTGGCTTAGTACCAATATCAGACACTTGGCTTTCAGTATTTCCCTGCATTTCATTATCCACAGAGCACTGCCAGCAGGAAATGAAGAGTCATATGTAAAAGTAAACGCAGTTCTGTTTATTTTCCAGCAACATCCCACACAAAAGCAACAGAAACACGAACTGCTCTCAACAGAAAATCTGTACAGTTGTTAACATTTACAACAGTTTTACATTTAAAACCAGAAAACTGAAAGAATCAAGCACTTTCCCTAGACATTTTTTTCTTGACTGCATTAATAAATGACTGATGACTATTTACAAATTTCAAATTAAGGCTACTGCTTCTAAAAAACCCCCAAACATTACTGCATAGACTTTACCATGCTGACCTCCAGTTTCCTGAGGGTATTAAACTTCCAATTGTTTCTGAAACATTTTTGCAAAAAAAAGTAGGTTTTTTTTAAAGGTAGTTAATCTTACAGTAACTGCAGTAGATGGGTACTAACCAGTCACATGGTTCAGTACCACGTGCATTACTTCAGGTCAGGTGTTTTACAAAAGCCAGATGTAAAAGCAAGGTAACATTAAAAAAAAAAAAATCTCCCTACTTGGCTCTTGATCTGCAGGTGGACAACTGAAATAATGTTTACAGTGGGGGAGGGAATGGGGGGAAATTGGTAATTTGGTAATTGGGGGAAATTGCTGTGCTATTTATAATTACTAGAGGATAGCATGGCCCTTGGCTAACTTTTCTATTGAAAAAATGTATAAAAAAAATCTGATATACATAAATTAAAAGTTAACAACAAGTCACAACTTAATTGCAATTTTACATAAGTCAGGTCTGGAGAGTACCTAGACCAATCACAGCTTTGAGAACAGTCTTCAACTTTGCTTAAGCTTTCTTACTATTAACAGGTTATGGATTAAGCTAACCTCTCAAATTTAAAATAAACTTTCTCTAAAACAGTTTGCACAAGACTATTTAACTCACAGTATCAAATTCATCCAGTGGTTCACTTGAACACACTTCCAAGTCAAATTCTCCTTCTGCTTGATAGTCAGCATGTCTAACTTTGGTGGGAGTGCCAGAACAGGTATCCTGGAAGGGAAAGGTAATTAATAATTACTAGTTAAGTAGAGAATAATAGTACAGGTAATTCAATTAGCTTTTGTAATCCATTTAAACCACCTTATAACAAAGGCATACTCATGCTTTAAAGGCCATAAAAACTCAATGCTAGTCTTAAGATTAAAAAGATGTAGGCTTCTGCCCATCCAACCACACCTGAAGATACCTTGCAAGTGTTCTAAGGACCTATATAGGCAAATATTAAAAAATTATGCAGATTTAATATTAGAAAAACAAATCCAGTAAGAAAAACATTCCTAGATCTTTACTGCTCAGCTGTACCAAGTGCTTTCTGGACATAAAAGGAGCCTGTGTGACAAGGAAACTCCACCCTATTTTAACATTAGATATTGCAATTTAAAGTAGTTTTTCAACTGTACATTACAGTTCAAAACTGATTTGCTTTAACAGATAGATTTTCTTTTGTAGGCTATGAAAAAAATGGGATATTTTTAATTTGAGATGATCATTTAAGTTCTAATTCTCTAAACCCAAGACTATAGACAGATAATGGCTATAGGTGGAAAATACTTGAATTTCAAGATGGCTCAGCTTTACAAACAGTCCCTAAACAAAGTAGATGATGAGATCTGTGAGGTATTCAGGCTACTCTGGATATAATTCTAAGGAATGAACCAATTATCAACAAATAATTATGCAAATGACAGATATGCTTACATTGTTATCTTGACAGCTTGTTTGAGATTCAGTAGAATTGCTTCCAACAGATTCTGTCTCCATCTCACCAAGGTCAACAGGAAAACTGCAAAATCATTTAAAAGAATAGAGCATAAAATAAAGTGATTTTTTTAGTGTTAACATGCACTTAGTTCTGTAATGATGAAAAAAAATGGCCAGGAGAGGAAAGAGACCTACAGAGATCACAGGGACAGTGGTGGCAAACTGGGGAGAGCAAACAGAACTGCAGGACAGCTCAGTACTGCCAAAATGGCAAAGGACTGAATTAGAAGTCTTGAGACTGAATATTGCAACTTGTCAAAGACAAAAACCCAGTGCTCAAGCAATGCCTCAATGCAAATATTACAGGAGAGGAAGGAATTTTTTTTTCCCCAGACAAGGTTTTCATCCATCTGTTTTGCAAAGATTTAATATGCACTATACACAGACCTAGACCCCAGCAGCTGAAGGCAGTATTTCAACACCACTGCACACAGCAGGGTTCTGGCTGAAGTACCAACTCCTCTCACACTGATGGCAAGGGAAGCTAAAAGGAAGCTTTGCTTTTAGATCCTGTTGCTCTGCACTAGTTTTAAAAATCAGCATTCCATTAAGGAAAAACACTACTTTATTAACACAAAACTGCTTGCTGAGGAATTAAGTTCCATCTTTGTCCCCTTCATTCTGTACTGCCAGTTTTATGTCACATGATGCTGTGTATTGCTTTCTACAGAGGAAAATAACTAGGGCATCACTCTACATCTTCTAGAGGCTTGGGATGTGAACATTTGTGGCCATGCTTTGAGCTTTGGTGGTACCTTGGGATGAGTTCACAATTCTCCCTCTCTGGTCAAGACACATTTTATACCACTGTTCTTGAACTAGCAAGTGAGAAGGGTGAGGCAGGTTCTTGTGCACTGGATTGGTTCAAGCTCAAGATTCAGGAGACCTGCCATTAGTAAGAACTCTCCAGCACTGCTCCTACCAGATAATTTGAAGACTGCTCTGAAAGAACAGGCTCATGTCGATGGTATGGTGATTATTTTATAGAGCAGTGCAGAACTGGCTCTGCTTTCACCATTAAAAAAGTGAGGGATATGTATGTATGCCCTTCCAAGGACACTGGGCAAGGACCAGGAAGCTGTGGGATATTTTGATTGGGAAGGAACAGAACAGCACTAAGTGTGGATAAATAATTAGTGAAAACATTCAGCACTCACTGACTTGTCTCAAAAAGAACTATGCTGGGGGTAGTATTTATTTCTTAAACATGAAACTTCACATAATTTCTATAAAAGCATCTTGAATACTCTGTACATACATTTCCTGCAGATCACATCCTTCTTCAGTCGGAGGATCCCAGGAATGCAGTGCAACTTTCCACAGTTTAATTTGCTGGTCCCATGACCTACGGCTGTACTTCTTAAATTTGTTTGGAGTTCTGGGATGAACTCCTGGTACACGATGGCATCTATTCAGATATCAGACATGAAAAATCTATCAGTGCTTTATTCACACACAGCTTTAAATGTTAACTGATTGTATTATTTATGAGAAAAGACCAATGTGCAATTCCAGCACTCAAGCAAAGATTTGCCAGCTCCATACAAACTTCTTAGTCTTTCTGACTTCAAGTAAAACGAAATAAATAATAATATCATCATTCATAGGTCTGAAAACCTCATTCCAAACTCAATAGCAATTGTAGCCATTTTGTCTTGTGGTTAACTCACAAGAAAACTGACTGCAAAAAGCAGTTTTATTTCCTCTCATTGACAAGCACATCCAAAAGAACTTTCATTTTCATTTCAGCAGCATGAGGTATTTCTTATATACTGAATCATTAAAATAAAAACTCAAACCACATCCCAGTTGATTGTTAGTGTGATCTAACAGTTCAAGAATGTTTTAAAAGTTTAATTTGTAGTTGTCTTCTATTTGACTGTGTATTGGATACCAAGTTAAGTACATTAATGTGCTTATAAAGAACAGGTATGACTTGCAGGTGGACATTTACTTTTCTATAAAGTCAAGCAGCTTACCTAGGAACTTCTTTAATGTATCTATCATATGCAATCATGTTTTTTCCATAGTTTATCTGTTTTTGTCTTCTCATCAAAACCACCTCATCTGTCTCAAATTCTACTGTTGCTGTGGACTCCTTTGAATCAGAACTGAAGAAAAAAAAACATTGTAGGTTTGGGACTACTAGAAAACCAGTGACACTCAAACAAACCCACTTGTAAAAGGCTATAAATAAACATATTAAAACTTTTCAAACAAATGCTCAGGGTGTTACTAAACCATGGTGTTGGAATAGGCTTTAGATGAACTATTTTAAACTGTGTGTTTTAAGAAACTACATTGTACAATGAAAATTCTATTTTCAAGATTTTCTTTAGCTAAGCTAGAAATTTAACATACCTTCCTGAGGAGGACTTCCTTTCTCTTGAAAATTCATTTATCAGGAGTTTTCTTCTGTGTCTGTAAGAATTCAAATCAGTTTTAATAAATTATATACACAAAGAGGAACATGAAGGCTGCACTGTCACAGCTCACAGTTGAATTAGCTTCTCAGAAAGGCAGCAGCACCCCAGACATTGCAAAGGCCTTTTTGCTATGAAATGGATGTTTCAGTTTTCCCTTAAAAAACAATAAAAATACAAGGACTTTCTTTTCCTGGCTATCTTCCCTAAAGCAACTTCTTAAAGCAATGATACAAAAAAACAGTCATCAGTGAGAGGGTATTTTAATCTAAGAGATTCAGGCAAAGTTTCTTCCAAAAGGGAGATATTTAGGGATACACACCTAATCTCCAGAGAGCATCCCATGACATTCCTGTAGGACTTAACCCAAAGCTGATCTAAAAGCAGCAGACAAGAGGCTAAGGTTGGCCTGATTTTACTACAATGGTGATGTTAAAAATACAAGTTGAAACAGATTTGACAAGACAACTTCCATTTCCTTTCACCACTTCATATTAAACACCCAGGGGGGTACCTCGCAATTTCTTTGTTAATGTTGGTCCTCATTTCATCTTCTTCCACTGCAGTTCCCCAGTCTGAACACCGGGAAATGGGTCCAGGACCTTCTGGTGTTGTAAAACTAGAAAGAAAACCAAATTAAGGCTCTGTGTTAAAAGTTTGGGTTATTGTATTTACCTCCCCCACCCAGCCTGATCCCTTAAACATAATTATTTACAGTACTTAAAATGGCCATGAAAACCTTGTGCTCTATTAAAATTTAAATCACTGTAAAATTAACCATCAGTTGTGAGTTCCACCTTGAGGTTGTGTGGTTTGTGTTGGGTTTTCTTAAAATTTATGAAGGTATCTATTGAAACATACCACTGTAGCTTGATAACCCAGCCCATGCTTTCAGTAACTTCCAGCTCATGTTCTTCAGAAAATGGTACATGAAATACCAACTTTACTCATTTAGTCACTTGTTTTCACTCCTCTAAATGACTTAGCAATTATTTACTCTTTGATGACTGCAGACTCATTAGCTATATAAAAGAGATAAAAGCTGGAACACAGAATTAAGTTGCAAAGCTAATTAATTAAAATTACATGATAGCACCAGGAGCTGCTCCATGTAAATATATGCCTAGCAGAGAAGGCAAAGGCACAAAAACTTTGTATTTTAGTTAGGAAACTGAGATTTGCTATGACTTTGCAAAGTGGTTTAACAACTTTACTGCAGCCCATTAGCAGCACAAGCAGGTTCAGGCTTTTGCAAGGGAATAAGCTCATATCCCTTCCCAACCATCTATTGCTGCCTGCATTCAGATTATTCAGTGTTTCCCCTGTCTGTCTTCCTGATGACCTATTTTCCCTAAGTAAAACCCAAAACTGTATCCTACAGAGCAGAGCCTTTTCAGTAGATCTGGAAATGCTTGGGAGCCTTTCCAGGATTCTGTGCAGAAATGTCCCTTGGAGACAGGGAATTAGATCCATCTGCACTACTACCAGCTGCAACTCCCTCCCTGTCCCAAACTGGTTTGCATAACTTTGAATGTTTTGTTAAATTCAAACTGAAAGTTCTTTTTAGACAAAACCCAGTTACCAACTTGACAAAATTAAAAATCCATAGCAAACAGTACAAGTCCCTCTGCAAAGACCTGTTCAAGCTCCAAGGATTTCAAACTTTTGCTTATACCAGTTTCTAGATTTAAAGAGAAAACAGGCCACATTCAGTTATTGCTCTCTCATGGTAGAGAACAGAATCTCAGTTGGTCCCAATTGAGCTTTTTTCCTCAACACTGTGATGCAGCTTTTCATACTTGTTTGATTCTGCACCTATGCTGGGATTATCAAGATGACCCAGCCCCATCCTGATCATCCTTATTTTTGAGAACTTTAATTTGACATGGTTGGACTGGCATAAACAAAAGGTAGTTTCGACTGAGGAAGAAAACAGTTTCAGTCAGAGCTCAATCCAAACTGAAATCAGGAAGTATGCCTGCACAATTCAATACTGGAAGACTCACAGAAGCGTTGCTTATTTTTTGAAACTATCTGGAAAGTTTTGCCCTTGTACTGCTGTTCAACCATGCTTCCTGGAATTAGTTTAAGCTACTCTGGATATTGTAACTTGAGCCACTGACCAAACTGCTCCCTGCTTATCAGCAAAGGAAAATGGGTGGGCACAACCTACCCTGTTTTAGATTAGAAACCTTGATTCAGTCAACTGGGCTGTGGCCACAACTCCCATCCACATATCAAAGTGACTAAAGAGACTGTGGCATGAATAGCTCAGACCATAAACAAGATGCAAAATAAGATACTTAAGTCTAGCTGTGCTGGGAAACACGGAAGGCAGCATTATGGGGTGACTGCAAACCTGGATCCCCCACAAATATGCTGAAATATAACATGGCTTCTCAGGGTAGTCTGTACTCCCTTCAGAAACATAGAAGAGGTGATTCCTAAGAACTGAATCCTTGCCATTTCTTTTAATTTTACCACAACTCATTGTACAGCCTGTATTTACAAGCATAATGGGCCTGTACAATATTAGTTCTTGATAAATGGCAGTAAACCAGCATGAAATAGGACATAAATTATCAAGAACATATTTCAAGAGGTAAGAATGAAAAATGTTGACTCTTAAGAACTGACTCCAAGATAAGAGCACTGCACTCGATTCTTTTCCTTCCTGTAAGACCAGCTATTCGTGGCTGATGAACGATTGATAAACAGGCAGGGCTTGGAAAACTGAGTAGAAGGGCGAGTTCAACAGCTCCTGGTGAACAAAAGAGCGGGAAGTCGCTGCCATTGTCACCACTGCTCACCTGTCCAGCCGGCTGTCCTCAGGCCTGGGCTTGTTTTCCTCAAACACGGAGGATTCGGGCTCGCTCTGCCGCCGCCGCTTCCCATCGGCGCCGCGTTTCCGTGCCTGGGCCCAGCGCGGGGGGTGCTGCGGGCTGGGGACAAACACAGCGACACACGGGCACCCAGGCGGGCTTGAGCGCTTCAGCCTCCTTCAGAGACCGCGGTAATTTACCGACTTCCCTCCCACCAACGCAGAGACGCGACGCCACTCGCGGCGGGCCCCTGAGGGGCTCTGCGGGCCCTCTGAGGGGGCTCTGCGCCCCCCCACCCCCTCAGAGACCTCCGCCCGCGGGACGGCGGGGAGCGAGGCCCGGCGACCACGGGGGGAGCGAGGCGAGTCCCGGGGATCACGGGGGGAGCGAGGCCCGGCCCGGGGAGCACGGGGGGAGCGAGGCCAGGCCCGGGGAGCACGGGGGGAGCGAGGCCCGGCGCCGCCACCCCCGCACCCTCCGTCTGGCGGCCCTACCTGCTCTGGGTGCTGCCGTGCGGGCTCCTCTGGCGGAAAGACATGGCGCGGGGTATCCTCGGGAGGGAGGGCTGGAGGCAGAGCCGGGCGCGGGGAGCTGAGGCGGGCGGTGAAGGAGAGCCGGGTGGTGAGGGGTTGGCAGGCGAGGGCAGCTGAGGCGGGCGCTGAGGCAGAGAGCCGAGGGAGCGCTGCCGCGCCGCGGGTCAGCCCCTTNCCTTACACGCTCACACACATCGCTCACCCCCCCGCCAGGGTAATGGCTCAGCCCGCTCCGCCCGGCCCCGCCCCCGGGGCGTGTTGGCGGGAGAATCGAGCGCGGCGGCGCGCGGTTTTGGCGCGCGGTGGCGGCGGGACTCACGTGAAACAACAGGAAAAAAACCCAGCCCAAACAAAAAGAAAAATACAAATTCCAGCGATTTAAATATTAAAGATGACGGTCCCCGGCACGGCTCTACAGTCGATGAAGCGCACAGCGTATTTCAAGGGCCAGTTCAAACCCCACGCCAGACGGTTACCACATAAATTTCACAATGACGTGACATTAAATTTCGTATCAATAGTGAAGAAGGTTGGGTAATAACACGAGGTGGCTATGCCTTGGTTCGTGGACCTTTCTGGAGTTTTTACTTGGGCATGCATGCACAGTGAGATCCCATTCGTCCTGCTATTGGGCATACACTCACATTTTAGAACAGTAATTTAGAAACAACTTGAAGTACTCTAGCAAAACACAAGCAGTTTTGAACAGTAATACATTTGCAGCCTGAAGACTGGTGGGACACTTCAGAGAGATGGTTTTCTTCTGGCCTTACAACTGCAGGATTACTAAGGTTGAAAAAGCCTTACAATAACAGGTTCATTAAGGCTGGAAGAGCCCTCTAAGATCAAGTACAACCATTATTAACGAGGCACTGCTAAGTCCATTGCTAAACCATATCCCCAAGTACATCTGGTAAAACAGCTGGCAGAAGTAGCAAACAAAAATTTCTTTGATGTGTTTTTCTGATCAGCTTAAAACACAAAAGCAACTATCAAAGTGCAGCAATTAATTTGGAGAAACTTTCTGAGCACACAGTAAGAGGCAGTGTTTGGTTTTGATTTTATTATATTTTTTTTTTTTTAATAAAGATACACTTCAGCCTGGCTATGCATGAAGGGATTTACTTTGAAAATTCCATTCCTGCTGCCTGGCCTTACTGTAATAAGTTTTGTACAAACTCATGCATCTCCTGTGTGGCATCTGCAAGAACATCCACATTCCTGCAGAGAATTCTGCTCTGCTGGCACCTCTCCTTTCCCACACACAACTACGGGAAACAGAACTGTGTTCTTGAACCAAGGTCATGCTTGAAGTACAGCAGAGTTCAAAACCTGCACAAATAAACTCCCCTCCCTTCAGCCTGGCTCTGACTTCAGCTAGAACAGCATGTTTACCTGAACACACCCAAGCAAGGTAGACAGAGAACAGCTACAGCCTGGAAGCCACACAGTACTTTTAGCACACTACTACCTACAAATTAAATTCAGTTTATCCAGCAGAACTATCTCCTGGGACACAGCTCAGGGATTACAGGTGCACTGCATCTTTCTGTCCTTGTCAGCAACAAAAATCTTATAGAAAAGCAGTTTCACACCATGGTGGGAATTTAAGGGGAGGAGATATCCTCAGCTGTGACCTCAAAGGAGTTTTACAAACAAAACTAAGTACACACAGCTCATGGCATTTCAGAACTGGCAGTGAAGGATGGTTTCCACAAGCACAGATAATGTATCATCTGTGGATGCTTCTCCCAGTGGAAGCATGCCAACAGAAGATAGTTGTCACTTCTAGGGAGAAACTGAAACCTGTCTGATGAAGTTCACAGTATATTTTGGCTTAATTACAAACTGAGCACAGATTTATGCAGAGATTTAATTAAGTTGGATAAAATTAAAGGGAAAACTGGGGGCGGAGTGCCAGACTTCTGCTTCACTTACCTCAGCTGTAAACTGTGTCAGATAGCCTTGAGTAGGTAAACAAGTGCATGGACAGGCTGCATTCCAGTTCTGACTGCTCTGTTTAGACCAATGAGGTTACTAATTAGAACACAAGATGATTCTACTTCCAGTGGCAGCACTACATGAAATGACTTTAGCAGACCTCAAACTTCATCTGTTGTTTCATTCCTTCCCTTGTGCTATCATAGCTTGTTCAAGCACACAGAATCTGGATTCGGGAATAAATCTGCCCAAAATTTAACTCCCACAGGCAGATTGGTTATGCTATGTCTAGACTAGTATATTCAACCAAGAAATACAAAGATCTTTTAAGGACTGCTGAACTGCAAATCCTATGGATGTGTCCCTAAATCCACTGCAGGCCCTGTCCATTATAGGGAAAAGTTTAAGGGCTCTTAATACTCATAAAGTACTTAAAATGAGTTTAAGTATTTCTTGACAGCCTATTACTCTCACCCAGCAGTTCCATCTTCTCCAGCAGGACACCTTTCCATGACAGAATGGGTGCTGGGACTTCAGCTGCTCCCTTCCACTATGTTACAATGCCATAAACAAACTGAGGGGCTGGACAAAACCAGAATTGTAAACTGCCTTCAAAAGTCTAATTTTAATCTCTCAAGACTCCTCTTTTCCCCTTCTAGCAAGGGCTAAAAATCCAAAATTACTACTTAAACCAAACTAAACACCTTAAAACAAACAAGAAAGGACTACTGAACCCACATATTCATTATATAATCAAATGGACAACACAACTGCAAAAGTAGACTAACAGGGATTTTTAAAGTTAAAGTCTTTAATTCGTCTGCATAAAGGCAAATTGCCAAAAATGTAACACATTCCCTTATTTACAATCACCATAAATTAAAAGAAAACATGCACACTGGACAAGGTTCTAAATATTACCTCATAGAAAAGTGCTGTACAGATGTGTCCCTTGTACACACACGCTCCCTGCTCTGTGGTGTGTGACTGATATACCCTTGTGTTGGGAAAAATGTGTGAGCATGCCTGGAAATAACATTTTGGGAGTCAGAGTATTTTCTGGGGAAGCAGCTTGCTTCCAAATCAGCAGCCCAATGGGCTCTTGGCCCTGGGTATTGCTAGCCCCACAGTGTGGGAAAGCAAAACCAAATTCCTGCAGAGAGACAACTCCCAGCTCTAGCAGACATTGGTATCCCAGTACATGCTACACAAGGACTGTAAAATTCTTGTAACTGGCACATGATTTTAGTCTAAACCACTGGAGCCACAGCTCCCACTTAAAACTTCTACACACAGTGCTAGCAGAGTAAAAGAAAAGGAGAGCCTATCCCAACACCATCACAACCCTTAGCCTGGACAAGAGCAGCTCCACACCTGCAAATACTGCTATTCATCCCCAATAGTTGTAGGAACAACAGGCACTGAATGCATCCTCTCCTACTCTTTAACTGTAGACTGGATCTTTGGGTCAGGCTGTAACACAATTAAGAGCAAAATCCAGGTATTTAAATTGTGCTGCTCTTCTAACAGTCACTCAGCCCCTTCAAGAAAAGGATTTGATTCTGATGAACCATCTACCTTTCTTTTCTCTTCTCTCACTTGGCTTAGGCAAATACCAGCTTAATACATCTCAGAGAACAGTAAATTGGCCAAATGGGTGATCACCCAATCCCAAAGTTATGAACAGCCTGTCTTTAATGACTGGAGGAAAGCTGAAATCATCTACATTCTTCTGAAGCAGTTCTTCAGGCTGGATGTCCAATCCTGATCCAGTGGAGCAGAGGGGGTTCCTTGGTTGGAGGGGTTGCATTTTTCAGTCTGACTCAACACTGGACCAATTCACTGGTGAAACATCAGCACACTCTGAGAAAGAAGTTCTCCAGAGGGAATGGCAGGATCCATCACCTGAAGCAGCCTTTGAAATATAATGCACATGTCACCTGCCAACACAGCAGGAATGTCCTCACAAAAGCTTTAAGGAACATCCATTGTCATTGCAGCACAGGCTTCATGAAATCTGAAGTTTTATACTTGAGGCACAGCTTGCAGGAAACAATCTATCCTTATAACAATCTGGAGAAATCTGAACAAAGAAACAGTTAACAGCATTTTATAAATGCTATATCCAGGCATTAACAACAAAACATTTCCTCTTTTAAGCTCTAGTGTTACAGCAGCAGTAAATGGAAGAGAGCACTGCATATGGTGAGCTTATAGCACAGTATAAAGGAGAAACCCATAATGTCCACACTAAAGAAAGTGTTACAGCTAGTATGAACATTTTGAGAACATAAATTACTGAAAAAATACAGTACTAGACACCCTACATTCCTAAAGTATTTGTGAGACAGAAAAGGAAGAAACTGAGTCTATTTTTCCCAATTCCTAGCATCGTTTTCATCTAAATGCCACAATTAATTAATAAAACAGGCTTTTATCTCAATTCTAATTAACAAATTTCCACCATATCTTAAGTATCCTAAGCTTTTTCCCTACAAAGCAACCAGATACATTCACATTTATTCCTGTTTAAGAGAGAAATTTTCTTTTAGCAAAAGGGAAGGGTAAACCACTATCTGGTTTTCAAGTAAGATTAAACTTCCACAGATAAAGTTCCTGACCCTTGAGTTAGAGCTCATCACATCTAAAATCCAAGGTTAAAGGCAATGTTGCTCTAAATACTGATCTTTCCATCCCAGAAAACCAGTACCTTGCTCCACAAACAAAGTATTTAATTCACTTTATATATTCTGCATCTAACAGAGCTTTTTTTTCAATTATAACAAGTGATTATAAACCCACTGAGTACACACACTCCTTAATACAGCCTTATTTACAACAAAGACCACTGCAAAAAAAAGCTAGATATCAACTATGTGGAAACCAGAAAGGCTCTTAATTGTGACTCAGAGATGCTTCTTTTACCTGAATAATTTCTCCTGATGTTGATTGCACATATGCTGACTGTAAATCTCTTCCTCTTTCAGTGCAGATCCTACATGACAGCACCAGTTTTCCAAGATTTGATCTGCTGATCTCAGACTACATCCCTATTCTTCAAGTCTTTTTCTGTCACAGGAGAAATTCCTTCTTCAATACTTCTATATACAAAGAGAGACTAGATATTTTCAAATATTGAATTAGCACTTGAGAAAAGTGAATGCATGTTATCTCTTATTCATGCTCAAAGAATTTAAATTAGAAATTAATTAAAGTCAAAAGAAAAATGTCATCAGCATAATTTTTTAAAAGCTATAACTGCCTTTTCCTCACATTGCTATAATCCAAAATCTAAGTGTAAAACTAATTTTGGCCATATTCTTAAAGAGTTTTATAAGGCAAAATATTCAAAGATCACTGTTTAACATTTATATCCTAGTCCATGTTTCAGAGCCTGCATCAAATGTAGTAGGTCAAAGACAATCAACTACACAAAAGACTAACTGCTAATAAAATCTGTTTGACCTAGATTACCACTCATCCTATTAATGCACCACAGGAATCTACAGTCCAAGAGAAAATTTTCACTAAAATCTACTGCTGCAAATGCCAACTTGTGACTTCATCACAAAAATATTAAGAGGAAGAAAAGGTGCTATTGAAGTACTTAAAAAAACTGCCACTTTTCATTTGAGAGATAAAAACACATTTTCTGGCTGACAGGTAACAATTTGTTTAGTAAGTCAGAAGCATTAGATCTTTTAATTAAGGTGCTGTATTAAGCACAAGAGGATGGGATAAAACACTAATAAAATAAAAGAGAAACTGATCTGCCTGAACTGAACAGTTGGATTCTGTATAATGATACTGTGGATGGGCTACAGATCAAGTAAGCAGTCAGCACAAACTCACCTTGGTATTTAAAATTTTTTCCTCAATATTGTATCTTCAGCATTTGCACTTTCCCATCCTCTGTCAGGATATTCTGACTGATGTCCTTCCAATAAATTGCTACAAAGTTTAAGCCTACAAATAATAATTGGGGAAAAAAAAAACCAAAACCAAAAACCAAAGACTAAGTGGCTTTATTATGGTAACTTTTAAATACTAAATACTGCTATAATGCATTTACATTAACACAGACTATGAAAACATAAGGACGTAATTTTACCACACAACATATAAATATTGATCAACACATCCCTAAGACAAACAGTAAAAAACAGCTAAATAAAAATTTAAAATCAAATGTTTATAATAAATGCTTGGATTGAATTACAGCAAGAAAGCAACTAAGCTTCTAAAATAATATGCAAAAATACCCCTCAAACCCCAAGTGATGAGCTGCATTTGATACCTCTCCAGCCTGCAGTCTGCATCTCTGCAAGTCTTGCTGTCAGGCAGAAAGAAGCTGGATTTCTTCTGTTTTGGAGTGCTCCAGCCTGAAGAACAGCTGGCTGGAATCGGGTCACTGCATAAAAACAAACAATTATCATTGTTGTCATTACAAAACAATCTCTAGGGAGACAGAGAGGAAGCTTCCAGCTCTTAGGCTTAGGAAGTGAGAGGCACACTTCCAATTTTTAGCACAAGGCAGTGTGAAACGGGCTCATCATTTTCCAGCATACCTGGGATGGCAGAGTTACCAGAAAGCAACAGATGTTGAGTTGGACTGGAAAAAGACAAGTAAACTCAATGTCTTGGGTTGCAATGCAGGATGCAACCAAAAGTATGTATTCTATCACCATCTGCTGAAACCAGGTAGGGCAGTGATCTTTATCTTCTCCACTTCCTCCAGCGAGATATCTCGTGTTAATGGGCCATTGAGTCTCACTGCAGGACTGCTGAAATTACATCATCCCATGGGGAGATGCTCCACCCAGGGGGAGGAGCCAAGCATTTCCTACCTAGATAAAATCTGAGATTTGGAACATCAGAGCACTGGATTCCCACTGGATTCCAGAGGAAAACCAGACCTTTCCACATCATCACTGGACCTTTGGAGGAAAACTGCATCCCTCTACAGGAGCACTGCTTCAACAGAACCACATCTGTCATCCAGGAGGACTGCAGCCACCATTTAATTGGACTGCTACCAACACCCTGACCAACAGGGTGTCAGGTTGTATTCTGACTCTGTCAGTGTTTTGGTTTTTTGTATTACTGTATTTTTATTTTAATTTTCCTAGTAAAGAATTGTTATTCCCATTCCCATATCTTTGCCTGTAAGCTCCTTAATTTCAAAATTATAATAATTTGGAGGGAGGGGGTTTACATTTTCCATTTCAAGAGAGGCTCCTGCCTTCCTTAGCAGACACCTGTCTTTCAAACCAAGACACTCAAAGAACAGAAAAAACAACTGAGCATAATTCATGCTGGAGGAAATATAAGCCAGCAAAAAAACAAAACAAAACAAAAAAACCTCTAGTAGTAACCAGTGAAGGAAAAGATTAAAAAGAAAAGAAAAGGACGCCTTTACAGCATAAGGAACAAACAGAAATAACAACATAATCACTAGGGTATTTACCTTGTTATTCCTATACTTTGTTGTACTGTCATTACTTCATCTCTTTCACCAAAGGCTTCCCACTCTGAGCACTTTGAAAAAGCCTCCTGATGTCCTGAGTCAGTAAGGCTGGGAAGAAAATGAAAATGTCTGAATCCATGCACTGTGGTAACACAGTTCCTCTTAATTTTTCAGAAGGGGGCTAAGTAGAAAGAAGAAACCATATCTGTATGAACATTTTTACTAAGGTTAGTGTGAAATGTCTACTAGACTGCCAAAACCCTTAGTGTTGCCTAGATCTACACATGAAATACAACCTGTGCTGTGTCTTCTGACACTTTGCAATGGAACATTGTAAATATTTGCTACCATATAGCACAATTATTCTCACACAATTTCCCTTCTTCATTAAATTGAACACATTTAGATAAAATTAAAGCTATTAACAAAAGAAGGGGAAAATACCAGTCATATTCTAAAAGTCAGTTCATATCACCAATGAATTCCCACATGGAGAATCATTTCATACCTTTCCAGTGTGTGGTACATCTGCAGATAATGGTTTTTGCTCTCTGAAACCACAGAGGAGTCCGAATTGTTTCTTTTTCTGCGTTTCCACACTGGAGAAGAATCAGGAGAACGGGAACTACAAAAATAGATTTTACATATGTAATATTTTTTATCTGTGTTTAAACATTTATCAGTGTTCTGCTAAATAACAGCATATCCTACAGAGGAAGTTTTCCTTTGAGGTACGATTCTTCAGTCACACAGAGGAACACTGAGCAAATCGCTCACATTTTGGAAGCAAAACCATTTTGAGCTCTACACACATCACCCCAGGACAAGACATTTCAGTAAACAGGGAAGTGCATGTCACAGTCAGTCACCCTGCTGCTCAGCAGACTGGCACAACAGTATTAAGGATGGGGACTCCTGCTTCTGAAAAAGCTCCCCTACATTCAGAACATTCCAGCAGCAGTTAAAGAAACCTCAGTACTCCACTGTATAAACTGAGAAGTTGAAAAAATCACTGCACTTCCTTCTGTTAAGTCACGTAATTCTGCAATGCTGGTAATTTTTCCATATTCAATGCTCTCTGTACCACTGATGGATTACATTCAAACAGCAGAAGTGTCAAACTCCAAAGCTGAGTATTAAATGCCTTTCCACACTAAACATTTCCTACAAAAACCTGACAGCACTGACATGTACTGAATTATTTCCCTAAGTTAAGCACAGAAGTTTTCTCTGATACCTCTCAGGTGTGTAGGCAGTCTGTGTGCACTCATCTTCACACTCATTTCTCTTCTGCTTTTCGTCAAACACAAAGGAGCTAGAAACATCCTCATCTTTGCAGAACCATTCCTGGGAACTACCTGAAGGTTCTGTACTACTAAACACAGGAGGAAAAAAAAAAAAAACTTTAAAAAATTACCCATCTGGCTTACTGCTCCAAACAGGTAACAGTTAAGCTGCAGTAATAACTAACAGTTTATCTCATATGACACCCAAATGGTGTAAACTGCAACTTTTACCACAGGTCAATTACAACAAAGCTAAAACTATTTACACAGTGCAATAACACAGTTAAGAGAATTCCATTCACTCTTCTCCTCCCAATTTACTACTCCAAATTTTGTAAAGTATGAGGTGGCATTAAGTAGCAGAGCTAGCCTTGTCACAGAAATTCAAAGCTGTGAAAAGAGAAAAATATTTCCTTCTTGAACACAGTTGCCACTATCCTGCAGAGAGCACAGAAATCTCTCTCCCATCTACTTAAACATCTCAAATCCTCTAACATTATTGTCACTGTAGGAGACATGGTTCCATTGACATCAGGAAAAAGAAAGATGGAAAGTTATCAAAGTCAAGGAACCGTAACTGCCAAATTTCTGCTTATGTCTCTTGCTTTCCAAAAAAGTAATGTTACCTTGTGCCCACCAGTGTAAATACAAAGAGGAAGGGAATGTACTACTTCAGGCAGAACAAATGCCATTCTCCCCATAACACCTGATTGCAGATTATCTTAAACTAAGTAACTGGAGTATCTTGAAGACTAACAGAATTCAAATGGCAAACAACACATCCAAGAAGACTCCCAATTTTGAGTCTGATCTTTCTTCCCCCCAGTCAGGAATGCTCTAAAGGAACTACAGAGCCCTCCTTTAATTCACCCATGTAACATACACGGGCCGCAGATCCCAGGTTTCTTCAGCAGGAGGATCCCAGGCATGCAGTGCTATCTTCCACAGCCTGATCTGCTTGTCCCAGGACCTACGGCTGTACTTCTTAAACTTGTTGGGAGTTCTAGGGTGAACTCCTGGGATTCGCTCTTTCCTGTAAATACACAGTAACATTTATTATTTCAGAACATAAGGAGTTTTTTCCTTAAAAAGAATCCCTAATCCATCAGGTCTCACAAGCATCAGCAGTCTAATAAATAAAATGTTTGTATTTTTAAACACTTAACTGAAATGTGTATACTATAAGACATTATCAAAAACAGATCACAAAAGCAACGACTAACCATAATGTGCTGAGTCAGACTGGAGGCTCATCCAGTCCAGCACTCTGACAGCTGCCAAAAGCAGATTCCTACTGCCCGTGAACAAAGATGAAACAGAAGCATAACTCATACTGCTTCAGTATTATCCTAAAAATCCAGCTCCTTCTACTTTACTTTTCCAGAGTCAAGTGCAGCTTCTTTTGTTTAGTATTGTACTGAGTCTGTTGAGGATGGAGTTACCTTCCTTCACAGCAGTCCCTGGAGTGCTGCGTTTTGCATTAATCACTAAAACAGCGCTGATAAACACACTGACTTTGGGGTGTTACTGAAGTGCTTGCACAGCTTCAAGGCCTTCTCCTTTCCCAACCTCCCAGACACTAAGGTGAGAATGAACACTAAGTTGAGAGGGAAAAGTGCTGGGACAGCTGACTCAAATTACCCAGAGATATCACACATCATATAATGTCAGACTCAACAATAAAAACCCAGGAAGAATTCGAAGAGAACTAAGACTGTGTGCTATTCTACACACCAGGAACCAATGTGAGTTCATTTGGAAATCTGTAACACAGTGCAACTTACTTTGGAACTTCTTTAATGTATCTGTCATATGCGAGGGTATTCTTTCCAAAATTGATCTGTTTTTGTCTTCTCCTCAGGACCACTTCATCAGTTTCCCATACAGCTGGATTAGCAGAGTCGCTTGAAACAGAACTTGAAAATAAAAATATGAATTAAGTCAAAAAGAACCTTAATAGCTTTATAAGAAGTTACATAAACACATATTCTAGAACTGCCCTGTATTCTTAATTATAGAGTGGGCACAACTCTTATGTCACGAGTTCACAGAAGTGAAAGCTGTGCTAATCAAATCTGAATCTCAAATGATCACACAAGTAGCTTTTGAGATAAAACTTCTCAGTGCTACTTCCTCCTTAAGGCTTCCTTCCGGCTTGATATGAAACAGCCTGTCTGTGGTTTCAAATCTTGATTAATGCATGTGAAGTAGTCAGAGATCACCAGATGGTTATTGCTAAAACCAATGCAACAATAAGCAGTAATAGTTCAATACCTACTTTGTAATTTTTTTATTTGATGTCTTCATTGTTTTGCCTTCTTCAATGCTACCTTTCCAGCTGGGGCAACTGGAAAGCGACCTAGAATGTTCTGATGTTGTAGAGCTAGAAAATAATGGGAATTCAACATGAACGTTTGCTGCTTGTAACACATTTAACCAGCAGAAACATCAATAATGGACAAAACCAGCTCCACAACCGTAAAATCATGGGCATGTTCCTTCTCCATTTCAGTTCTAAGTAACCTTCAGCCTGCTGCCTTCTGTCAAATTTAATGTCTCAACATTTAACAAGTCATGTAAGTAATACAGAAGCAGATTTAGCTGATAGTCTTGCTTTCCCTAAATGGTTTCACATCAACAGATGAAATCACTATCCAAGCTGACAATGTCGTTTAACACAGGACAAAGATTCCACATTGAAAAGGAACATATCCACTCAGCAAAAGAGAAACACAAAACATTGCTGGCACATGCACTTAAGTCTCACACTCATGCCATACTGTTAGTATTTTTTAAGACTACATCAAAGACATAGAAAACATTCCTGAACACAAGGCCTTTCCTAAGCTCTTCAAAAGATTCATTCATTAACGAAGCAGTATTAAACATGCCATCAAAAATTAAAAACACCTTCATTCAGGAATGTATGAATTACATAAAAAAATATTTTCATGTACCCTTAGTAAAACATTTCCTCTTACATTCTGTTCAGTTTTCTGCACATATCTCAGCACTCATCACTTTTCACCCTTGCTATCAGACTGTAAGATACTAGTGTCAAACACTTGCTCCATCTTGGGTCTTTAGTCTAGAATATCCAAAAGCCAAAGAAAATATTCATATAATTACCTAAGTATAAAATTCTATCTCATCTCAAATTGTCCTCAGTAATGGACTGTGGGGGGAAAAAAGGGTGCTCACTAAAAACTGCAGTACAGCCAAATATACCAAGTGGACTGGGAAGACACAGTCTTGATGATCTGCCCACATTTACACATAAAGATGCATAAGCAAAGTATGAAAATAACAGCAAATGGCTTCACTGGGAGTTCTATATTAATATTGAAGACTTCAGCAATAAAGAGCTTTAACTAGTGCTTCAGTACATATCATTTCTCCCTTTCATTTTGAATACTTGCTAATACTATGGCATGTACTGCAATGAGACAAACTGGATGGTCTTCTTTAGGCATGATGCAGGTATCATCTCCTAACTCTGTGCTACTCTAAGAAAACACTCAACTTAAACATGTCCAAACTTTTCTTGGAGTCCTAAAGAAGAGTGCAGCAAAGTGGAGATTTAAAAAAAAATTTACATTTATTCCTTACCTCTCCAGCCAGTGATCTGAATGGCCACATTGATATTCCTCAAACACCGGAGAATCTGAATCATCGCAGCTTCTACGTTCCTGCTCTTGATGCCAGCAGTGTGGATGTTGCACAGAACTAGAAAACAAAAATTTTCATCTGAAATCAAGTCACTGGTAGTCACTGAACATGGCCTATAAAAATCAAATATGGACAATCTGATTTGGCATACAGGTATGTGATTCATATCAACTTATTCAGGCAACAAATACTTAACAAAGGTTTTAGTGCAATTGCTGAGAAAATATCTTTGACTAATGCAATTAAGACATCAAAATTTTCTAATAAACAGTTAATATTTAGATAACCAAAAACATACTCTTTTTGCAAACAAAATGGTGGGGAAGAAAAACCTAACTGAGGACAGCCACCAGTGTTTACGGACTTGTGGACATATGCCAACATCCACAGACAATCCTCTGTCAGCAGTGCATTATTTGACATTTATTTACTGCCCCATCCAGTAGTAAACTCATAGAAAAGGCAAATCCAGAAACTACACTTCAACGCAATGGTTAAGGAGAAGTAGGTCAAATGTTTATGTGGAAACACTTTTGCACAGGAAATTCTTGACCAGACGCGGCTGCAGAGCCCTCACAAGGAAGCCTGGAACAAGAGCTGACTGTAGTGCTTACAACACACTGGCGGATCAGACAGGGATTGCTTAAAGGTTGAGTTCTCTACACTCTCCTCCTCGGTTCTGGCGGCTTTGACATCTTAAATGACAGCTTACTAAACAAAACACAACTGTAGCATCTCCTAACACCAGACCTGGTGTCTGGGCTAAGGACCACACCAGCAGATCCACCGCCACAGCTGCCCGAGAGAACGATCTGGAACTGCATCGTGTGCACTGTAAATACATGATTCTGTATGTGTGAGTAACAGCAAACACACTGCCCTGTACGTGCCAGGTCTCTGCCCTTAGCTCAACAAGAGAGAAGGAAGGATTTTTGGTATTTTACTCTGTGTTAACCATCCGTGTTTTCTTTCCCTTCCTGCTCCACTCTGCCTGGCTTTGGGAGGTTCCTGCTCCCAGAGGGCTTCAAGTTACCAACAAGAGAGCACAAACAGCTTCCTCAGAATCACAGACCCAGGCAAAAAGGTCGCCTCCAAACCCGGTCAGTTCTCGCTAAGGCAATGAGCGAGACCACCTAACCACCTTAAACAATTACTCGGTTTAACGACTTGAAAGAAAATAATTTTAAGCCAGCTTAGGTACACTATGATACATGCCATAAGTACGATACTGCTTGAAAATGTAAGGGGAAATGACAACCACAAATTACGTCAAATATTCCAGTATTTGCTTTGCACTGCCTGCCCGCTCCAGCCCCATACCAAGCCCCAGTGCTCCCATCAGGGTTGGGGCGTCTCGCCGAACCCACGCGCCCTGCCCGGGGCTGCTGATCCCTCACTCGCCACCGACAGAGGAGGCCGAAGAGCCCCTGCAGGGCGGCGAGGCCTCAGGAGAAGATCTGCCGGAGGAGCAGGGGCTGCACAGCCAGCACTGCCTCCAGAGCCGCCCCGGGACAGGCAGCGCCGCGCCCCGGGACAGGCAGCGCCGCGCCCCCGCCCGCCCAGCG